>JABXNX010001922.1:0-10986 GCA_014843695.1 Archivesica marissinica | reverse complement strand
TCAGCATATGTGTATATATTATGGTGTGTCGTTCAACATATATGTATATATGATGGTGTGTCGTTCAACATATGTGTATATATGATGGTGTGTCGTTCAACATATGTGTATATATTACGGTCTCTCGTTCAACATATGTGTATATATGATGGTGTGTCGTTCAATATATGTGTATATATTACGGTGTGTCGTTCATTTTATGTGTATATATTACGGTGTGTCGTTCAGCATATGTGTATATATTATGGTGTGTCGTTCAGCATATGTGTATATATTACGGTATGTTGTTCAGCATATGTGTATATATTACCGTGTGTCGTTCAACATATGTGTATATATGATGTTGTGTTGTTCAACATATGTGTATATATTAACGTGTGTCGTTGAACATATGCGTATATATTATGGTGTGTCATTCGGAATATGTGTATATATAATGGTGCGTCGTTCAGCATATGTGTATATATTATGGTGTGTCATTCGACATATGTGTATATATCATGGTGTGTCATTCATCATATGTGTATATATTATGGTGTGTCATTCGGCATATGTTTATATATTACGGTATGTCATTCAGCATATGTGTATATATTATGGTGTGTCATTCGGCATATGTGAATATATTATGGTGTGTCATTCGGCATATGTGTATATATTATGGTGTGTCATTCGGCATATGTATATATATATAATGGTGTGTTGTTCATCATATGTGTATATATTACGGTGTGTTGTTCAGCATATGTGTATATATTACGGTATGTCGTTCAACATATGTGTATATATTATGGTGTGTTGTTCATCATATGTGTATATATTACGGTGTATTGTTCAGCATATGTGTATATATTACGGTATGTCGTTCAGCATATGTGTATATATTACGGTGTGTCGTTCAGCATATGTGTATATATTTTTTCGGTGGTGTCGTTGACCGCGAAGTTAATATAATATCATCAATTAATAATCCTGAGTTAACATCTCCCTGCAAATATAGCTCTAAATCTTCTAGGAATAGGGACACTAAAACGGGCGAAATTACTTCCCCTTGACGTAACCCAATCGAGTATTCAAAGACGTCAGAACAACTATTACAATGTTTAACACAAGATTTTACATGACTATACATATTTCTTATAATGCGCAATAACTTGCCACTAATATTAGTGTTAAAAAGTTTATACCACAGCGCATTACGGTATATGCCGTCAAAACAACGTTTGAGGTCAACGTATGCAACGTATAAACGCTTATTGTTATTCAAATAATGTTGAACAACGGACTTTAAAGAAAACGTAGCATCAGTAGTTGAGCTGCCTTTGCGAAAACCAAACTGGGCATCAGATACATGGTTATACTTATCACAATAGGACATAATTCTTTGGTTTAAAATCGTTGTAAATAATTTAGACAAGCAACTGAGGAGAGTGATACCTCGATAATTACTAACAACTTTACGGTCACCCTTCTTAAAAAGAGGTATAATGATGCCATTAGCCCAAACCTCAGGGAAACAGCCAGAATCTAACACCACATTAAATATTCTACATAAATAAGGCAATAAAATATCGCCACATTCTATAAAGTACTTGTTCAGCAAACAATCTACACCATGGGCTTTTTGAGATTTTAATTTTTTAATAGCTGATAGCATTTCTTCCTGACTGACTGAATAATCGAGTTCTTCGTTAAGATGGTCATTGCTATCAAAATCATGTTGTTCACAGAAACACTCAGATTTGTCGTGTTCGCTGCGAAAAATGTCATTCTCTAGGTTCGAGAAATATTCATGAAATTCATTCAGAGATTGACTTTGCATTATTATTTTTATTTTTTCTAAAATGTTTCCAAAAATCCCTTGGTTTACTATGCTTTAAATTTTCTAGGTCATATAATCTCTTAAGTTTTCTTTTTCTTATGTAATAACAGCTTATGTTTCTTTTTGCAGTCGCAAAAGTGTTGCCTACTTAGCTCCGATTTATAGCGATTAAAAACACGTAATGACTCTAAGTATCGCTGTTTAGACTGCTCACATTCAATGTCAAACCAGTCAGCATGTTTTACGCAAGATGAAGGTTTAAAAGAACATTTATTTGAGTGAAATATACATTTCTCACACATTGGGTCCGCAACGTCTGGTATAATCGATGTAAAATCATTAACTACATTATCAATAGACTATGAACATGATGTATCAATATTGGATGTTAAGTTCAGTTTTCGAACAATACAGATTTAGTCAATAGAGCGTTGCGTAAAGTTTCCCTATGATTTACATTCCATTGGTATTTAATTTCGATAAATTCGTCCGACTGTGCTGAGTTGTAGTTACAACGTAATGAAAAGCTTAAAGGTGCTTGATCGCTCCATTCGTTAACACTTTCAATTGAAAAATCTGTAATGTTCGAAATGTTGCATTCTTTTGTGATCAGGTAGACAATTACCGAAGTACCGTTATTCGATAAAAAAGTAAATGCACCAGTATTGAAATCGTTATATAATCGACCGTTAACTATACGAATAGCCAGAGCCTTACACAACTCAATCAATTTAATACGAACAGTGTTACTTTTAGTGTCTAGTGAGGCCCGACTGAGAGGCATATCCGGAATATAATTTTCATCATCTATAAAATCAGTTTTTTGGTCATGTATGATAAAATCATTCTTTGAACCAACCCGGCTATTGAGATCACCGGTAACGTATACGGAACCAAGTTCACTAAATTGGACAATATCGTCCTCAAGAAATTCAAAAAAGTCTACATCTACCACAATATAGGCTAGAGAATCTTCTGGCCATATGTAAACTCCACATAGGTAAATGTCAATGTGAAAAAATATGTGGTCCAACTTCAACCACATCACAGAATCATTGTTGGTGTTAACGACCTCTATACCATCTTCTAATGAGTCACGATAAAATACAGCAATACCACCACTACATCTTCTCGCATTCCTGTGCTGGAATTTCCTGTTAAAATTAAAGGAACGATAACCAGTCAAATCAATATCACTTGAAGCATTTGTCCACGTTTCATACATCAAAAAAATGTCAAATTTTGATAAATAATCCACAAACTCAGGGTCATCCCTCTTTGATCCTGAAAGTCCATTAACGTTCCATGACAATATCCGTAAGTCACCCCCATCGTACCCCTACTCTCTGATCGACGTACAGCGTGTCGTAAGCAATCCAGGATGACTTGCCCTGTCGCCTCGCCTCGTGCATCTTTGGGACGAAACGACGTCTTTTATCTACCACCTCCCTGGGAAACTGTTCATTGACGTAAAAGCCAGTACCCCTCAATGCCCTGGATTGTTTACGCACATATTCTCTGTCCTTGAACTCATGGAACTTGGCGACTATGCTACGGTGTCCATTGTCTCTACGTTTGGCGCCAATCCTATGCACTCTTTCAAATGTGAATTGTTTAACTGAATCCTGCTCAATTTTCATTTTCTCACATAAAGTCTCTAAGTTTCCTCTCTGTCTCGGTATTTGACTCAGATTCTGGGATGTTTGAGACAGAGTCGTACCAGGATTTATCATTTGGGCTGATAGTAACAAAGGATGTAGGCATACATTGTTTAGCTAAACTAAGGAATACAGAAATAAAAGATTCGCATGCTTTATCTACTGAACGTTCATTCAAAAATGACCAGCTTGAATCATGTTGTTTAATTCTTCAAAGTTACCACGTCTATAGTTCCATAAGCGAAAGGTTTTTCGTTCAAGTATTTTGTAAAGGTATACGTTCCATAGTGATCACTAATTTCACTCGGAGTCATAAATATACCGGAATTAAAGACAGTTATGTTATGTTATATTTCGGGTTTTACGCCTGCATCAGCACCATTTTGGGCTATATCGCCGGCGGGCAGTTTACCTAACAACACCTTTCCTGAGCAGGCCCCAGCGGTTAACTAGTACTTGGGTGCACCAACCTCCGTAAGAAACTGCCAACTTTTTCATATAAATGAGACACGGCCGTGACCATCAGTGATGATAGGTTACAGTGGTATACAAGTCAGCGACCTTAACCATTCGACCACGTAGGCGGACAGTTATGTTATTAGAGACAGCAATTGGGTCAATTAGTGTCGTGGAATGATCTGTGGCCCTTGTTGGTTCGAGTATTACATTTCTTAGGTCGTTGATTAGTAAAATGTCGTTAAACTTATGATTATTTATATTTAGCTGATCTTCATTAATATTGCCGACGATCAAGAATGTTTAATAGCTAGTTGCGATACAATCCAGCTTAGTCCAGTTTTATGTATGAAATAGAGACAAAAACAAATGGAATGTATATTTACTTTGCGCGCTTGTGGCAACAAAAGCATACGATTATGATGCACCACGTTTGAGGTGGCAACTCCTCACCGGGTGTACCGGGAAGATAGTTTATACAAATTTATTTTAGCTCGATTGCGAAACAAGTTCTTACAACTTATATTAATCACTCTAGAGACCTCATTCCTGATGGAATCCATCGCCACGAGGGAGAGAGAAGAGGTAATGTGGAATTTAAATGCCTTGCCTAAGGGCACAATCGGCTCCAGCGGGGCTCGAACTCCGGCCTTTTCGCACCTGAAGTGAACGCGCATCCACGGCGTTATCACGACTTCCGTATTCCGACTATCGGGAATATGCTAGTTTACGCATTTCTGATGTGGTTCCCCAAGGAACCTTGCTAAAGCGAAGTTAGCCTTTTGGATAGCTGAGCGTATTATATAATTATAATATAATGTTACATTTTAGAAAACTTGTAATAGGGTGTAAGTATTTCTATTTTGATGCATATTTATTTTGTGCACACGTCACTAAAATGAAGGTTTGCTTCAATACTGTGTGAACAAACTATACGGATGAGGGTGTAATAATAGATTACGTAAATTATGGAGATAATTAGATTTTTAACTTCTGACAAAATGACAACAACCATCAAGGGTATTGCTGTCGGGTCGTTGATACGTACAGTTCGATTAATCAGTCACTAGTATACAAACATTCTGATGTATATTTATAAACATTTGCGAGTTAAAACACTGATTGAATAATATAAAATATATCGAATTATCACACATGGCAGGATGGCCGAGGTTTGATGGTTCAAATCCCAGTACACTAAATGTTTTATGATTTTAGCATTATGTTTTAATTATATATAATTATTATTATATTTTAAATTCTATTTTCATGATTTTATCCTTTATTAAAATATTTACAAAAACACATGCAATATAATTAAATAGTAGTTGCTGTGTCTGTCTCGTCTGCAGTGTCTGTGTCATCGTCTGCAGTGGCTGTGTCATCGTTTGCAGTGTCTGTTCCGGAGTCAATTCCGTCGGTCTCTGACGCTGTATCTGTCCCTCTCTTCGTCGCTCACCGCAATAATGAAATGTTCAATTGAGCATTCTACTACAGTGCCTGTTTTCCAAAATCGTCTGTCTTCCAAGGCGGCGTCTTGCTGATCTGATCGGTGAACATAATGAACTATACAATCACTTCATGAAAACAACCGTACCGAGACTTTTCAGAGACTATGGTAACGATGATGACGATCAGTAATTATGCAGTAAACTATGATGTTAGGTTGTATCTGAATTTCAGTATTTAAACGCAAACGACAACGTCTATTAACCTTGTTTAAATTGGCCAATGAACATGTTTATGATAACATGTTACTAGTATGTTAATCCCATTCTAACTATCTATAAGAATGTGTAAAAGCCGTTTGAGAAACATACATCCCCCTTGGTGTTAAATTCCTCCGTTATTATTATATAATGTCGGCCGAAAATAGGTACTTCTTTTCGACGCCATGTTGAAATCACAAGCGAGTGAAAGTGTATTTTATTTTGACCATTTGTTATGCAATCTCAGTTTAGATAATTGAATTAAATGCAGAAATGATCACTTTACTTAGTAATATTATTTCACCAGCTGTAAAACAGATTGACAAGAAGCCATTCACCGAAAACCTTAGACGGCCGAATACCGGTACGACAATGGTAAGTATAGCAGTATGTGGCCTTGCGCCAGAACGAGAAAGACACCAGACAAATGGTTTAATAAACAGATTGTTTAATCAGTAAAATTACGCAACTTGAACACGTCAATGGCGGAGAATCACACAAGGGAAGTAACCGTGTAATAACCAACAAGTATAACATACTGGCGCTACCTCTTTTTCTTTAAAAGATTAATTCCAGTACTCAAATACTGAACATTATTCAGTATAACTTTCATGATACAATGTCAAGCAAGTAATACTAGACGAGAAATTATATGATAAACAGTAGTGTTAAAGGTAAGCACAGATGCTGTTATAATAAACCAAACTATTATCCATATAGTAATTAGAAATAACAAACAGAAACAAAACTATGTACTACAAACTTCTACCTGAAGAGTTAAATTGTCATAAACAGTGATACATAATCACTACACTTCCAAATTATAGGTACTAGTAACTGACATAAACTGAAATACTGGTTCTGCTAGGACATACTATCAATGTTCACTAAAATAACATAATGTAATCACTGTTTGTAGTGTTGTTTCCCTACTAAATATAGTCAGATAGGTAAGCCGGTGGCTTTCTGATGCGTTGTGGCCTTGTTTGTATGTTATGGCTGTCATCATGAATGTCACCGGTGTTCTCGAGACCTGGAGATGATGGTGGTCCTGGTACACCAATCAAGATAGGAATGGGAGCAACGTCTTGTTGACTGGTATCAGGTGTGGACAATGTTGTTGGAATTGTAACTAATGACGGGGGTTCACTGATTGTAGGACTAGATTCACTCTCGTCATCAGACATATGACTATGATCAAAAGGCACAAACGAATGCTCGGAATGAATATCACTGAACTCACTTGGAATACGGTAACACTCGCTTTGTTTCACCGGCTTTATAACTAGAGGCACGTAACTGACTACCGGAGAACTTTTTCACAAAACACCACTCTCCATCACATGAAACCACAAGATACCTATTACGGGCTTTCAACTTGCTTTTATCACAGAACATATACACTATATCACCTACACACACACACGATCTGATGGCCTGTGGCGGTGATGTTTCGACTTGGAATCTTCGCTGTGTTGATGATTCACATTTCTGGACTCGTGTTGCTGTAGAATGAGCTCTCTGTCAGAAATGGGGAGTTGATCATGGGTGAACTGTGACCTCTGTGTCCATAACTCACGAGCCGAAAGACCAGATTTTCGTAGACGTGAGTTTAATCTTGCGACAACAATGGCAAGGTCTAATTTCGAGATTGGGCCTCCTCCGGGTTCATAGCGTAGTATTTCATGTTCTAACTCTTGGATAGCTTTCTCTGCTACAGGATTTTTGTTAATGTTTTTAACGCGCCCGATCTCTAAAACAATGTTCAACTTTTGTAATGAAGTGTCTGACTGAAGAGATATAAAACCAGGCGCAGGGTCTACACGAATAATAGCTGGGGGACCATCTAAAGGATGCAACTCTGTACACATACACATTAAGGCTTCATGGATTGTGTCCCTTCTTTCGTCGGTGATTATACAAGCTTTTGTGTAACTTGTTACAGTTTCGCGCACCACAAGAATAGTTTGTAAATTGCGTTTCAAAATATCTGCTGCGAATGAAACACCTATGACATCTGGGGGGGTCCTCACTAGTCTGTTTGGATGCGCAGTCTGGGAAAGATCGCAATGAGGCACATAAATGACACTGTGAAGTTACCCGTTAAATGGCACTATGCAGGTCTAAAGCAAAGAAGTGCCTTTTCATGACAAGCTCAAGTTGGTGTCTAGTTGGTGGTCCAGTTTAATATGTAGAGCACTGACTAATCCATCTAGTACGGAGCGTGGGACCACTATAAGTTCTGAAGAGGTTGAGAGGGGGTCACTGCGCTTAACTACTACTAAATTGTCCTTTGCAATAGTGGCTGTTTGTAGGTAACGCTTAACGTCCTTGATGTTGGTGAGTTTTTATGATGGACGCGTGCCTTGTTTAAGATGAGCACGTGTTCGGCGGAGGTCTGGACAGTCTGACTGGATCTGTAACCATGGTGACTGAGTTGTAAATGGTAGACGTGTTGACTTGTTTATGATGTTTTCAATATGTATTGAGCGAACAACCGAGTCTTCTGTGGTGTATATGAATGAGCAAATTTGACAGTTTGGCTCATTGCATTCTGGTGCATTCCTGCTTGAAAAGTCGGATGGCACGTTTGCTGAACCTGCAAGATGGCGAACGCTGAGTTGGTAACGACTAACAATAGACAGGAATGATGTCACTCTCGGGCTAGCTGAGAATTCGCCACGGCATAGTTGTTCCACTGCCTGAACACACGGTTGGCTGTCTGTTAAAACACATGACTGAGATGTAGATTGTATTATGTAGGGACTAAAATGTTTTATTGCGGCTGCAATACTAAGAGCTTCTATCTCACATGGTAGCCAATTTACTTGGTGTTTGCGCAGCTTAGCACTAAATAATCCAGCTAAGAGCAATTTCTCATTCCTCATAACGTATAATGTTGCTCCAATGCCATGTCGGGATACCGAACCGTCTGTAACTATCCATAACTGGTCAGTGGGCCTATGTATGGCAATAGATATGTGGTTAGTAAGAGCTGACTGAGCGTCTCTAAATAGCTTGATGGATGAGTCTGACCAAATGATCTTTTCCTGGGATTTTTCGCCTGCTGATATGGTCTAATGGGCTAAGAAATCTTGAATAATGAGGAAGAACTCTTCCAAGAAATACCGCTGCCACCACGCCCGAACGAGAAAGACACCAGACAAATGGTTTAATAAACAGATTGTTTAATCAGTAAAATTACGCGACTTAAACGCGTCAATGGCGGAGAATCAGACAAGGGAAGTAACCGTGTAATAACCAACAAGTATAACATACTGGCGTAGAAATAAAAGAGTGCAATGAGTAGACAGGAGACACATTCCAGAGTATCCTCTGGTTCATTTACGTGCACGTGTAAAGCACCGACACGAGAGATCGGTTTAAAGTCCCACCTGAAAGACTGTTAATTTTATTACGGTCAGACGGGGATCGAACCTACGACCCCTGGTTACCAGTACAACCTGTTAACCACTGGACTACAGATCCGTCTGTAACGTTTACTTCAAAATAACTTGCCCCTCACAGTTGTGGGTTCGAATCCAGTGTCACTAGGGTGTCGAATTATATCCTGAGCGGAAGCTATCGAGCTGGCATGTTCTACCAAGGTACCAGTCCGTACATGCAATGCTACTCGGAGGGGCAACGGGAGTCTTCATCCACCAACAAGCTGGAGAGTCGCCGTATGACCTAACCTCTTGATGCGACTTTAAATCTAGATTTATTTTCATTAAATTGTCTCATTCCCCCTTTTTCTACTCTGCTAGGAAATGTCTTATCACATTCCATAACATATAATAATATAGTTTCTCTACTGTTCAGCTTTAACATTACTACATAATTCCAATATGCAGTTTTCGCTTATAGTCCTATCATTTGATTTGTACATATGTTGAGGGCCTCATGGTAGATTACCTTTTGTTAAATAATGAGTTCTCTCGTAAAATAAAATCTTTATTATTATTATTAAATCTCTCAAAACAAACAAACTGAGACCAATCCATAGTAGTGATATTCGAAGGGCTGTAAATAATGTTGTCATAATTTGTAGCACAACCCATTTGCTCCCCCCCCCCTCCGATTAAATCGTATACAGCAATAATAAATCCTAATTTAATTTCTAATTGTTTTCCACGTATTTCATTGTGTGTATAATTGTAATGTAATGTATGGGGGGAAAATGCAATAAAATATTATTTAAGTTAAGATAGTGATACAATGTGTGTGGCATCCGTGGTAGAGCGTCGGATTTGGAATCGATCGTTCCGGGTTCGATACTACGTCAGGCCACGTATGTACATTGCTTAGTACTGGTTATCCACTTAGGTCGGATAAGCTTGCCCAGGAAAATGTCAACGTCCCCGTAAAGTCCGCCTCCGTGGTCGAGTGGTTACGGTCGCTGACTTGTATACCACTGTAACCTATCATCACTGATGGTCACGGGTTCGATCCCCGCTCAGGCCGTGTCTCATTTATATGAAAAAGTTGGCAGTTTCTTACGGAGGTTGGTGCACCCAAGTACTGGTTAACCGTTGGAGCCTGCCCAGGAAAGGTGTTAGGTAAACTGCCCGCCGGCGATATAGCCCAATATGATGTTGATGCGTAAAACCCGAAATATAATATAACATAACGTCCCTGTAAGGGGTTTGACTGTATGTAATGGAATATACATACATATAACATACATACAATGACACAATTTCGTACCATTTCAGAGACGATGTGTTCGTAGTATCCATTGACTTATTACCTGGAGAATATACGTTCAAGTATTTTGTGGATGGAGAATGGCAGATAGATAGAACCCAGGTACACACTAACTGCATTCTTAGTTCATTGTGTCCGTTACATGGTGTAGGGGGCACCGTGGCCGAGTTAATGTGGTTTACTTCACATACTCCTCGCCGCTGTAGGTTCGAATCCCACAGGGGGTGTCGAATTATATCATGTGAGGAAGCTATCCAGCTGGCTTGTGGATGGTCAGTGGTTCTACCCGGTGCCCGTCCGTGCAAGAAATATGATTAAAGATGATACGTGTATATGTACGTACATGTGATTTAACATGATGCGTATGTACGTACATACGATTTAAGATGGTACGTATGTACGTACATACGATTTAAGATGGTACGTATGTACGTACATACGATTTAAGATGATACGTATGTACGCATGGTACATACGATTTAAGATGATACGTATGTACGTACATACGATTTAAGATGGTACGTATGTACGTACATACGATTTAAGATTATACGTAGGTACGTACATACGATTTAAGATTATACGTATGTACGTACATACGATTTACGATTATACGTATGTACGTACATACGAT
>JABXNX010001921.1:0-10986 GCA_014843695.1 Archivesica marissinica | reverse complement strand
CAGAGATGGGGTACAGGAGTGAGCAAGGAGAGATGGGGTACATGAGAGAGCGAGCAGAGATGGGGTACAGGAGAGAGCGAGCAGAGATGGGGTACTGAAGTTAGTGAGCAGAGATGGGGTACTGAAGTTAGTGAGGAGAGATGGGGTACAGGAGTGAGAGAGTGAGAGAGAGATGGGGTACAGGAGTAAGCGATCATAGATGGGGTACTGAAGTTAGTGAGGAGAGATGGGGTACAGGAGTGATGAGAGATGGGGTACTGAAGTTAGCGAGGAGAGATGGGGTACAGGAGTGAGCGAGCAGAGATGGGGTACAGGAGAGAGCGAGCAGAGATGGGGTACAGGAGAGAGCGAGCAGAGATGGGGTACAGGAGCGAGAGAGTAGATTTCCGGTGGAGAAGCTAGTGAGAGAAAGAGAGATCGGGTACAGAAGCTAGTGAGTGAGGAGAGATCGGGTACAGAAGCGAGTGGGTACAGGAGCGAGTCAGGAGAGATGGGGTACAGAAGCGAGCGAGGAGAGATGGGGTACAGGAGCGAGCGAGGAGAGATGGCGTACAGGAGCGAGCGAGGAGAGATGGGGTACAGAAGCGAGTGAGCAGAGATGGGGTACAGGAGCGAGGAGAGATGGGGTACAGGAGCGAGCGAGGAGAGATGGGGTACAGGAGCGAGTGAGCAGAGATGGGGTACAGGAGCGAGGAGAGATGGGGTACAGGAGCGAGGAGAGATGGGGTACAGGAGCGAGCGAGCAGAGATGGGGTACAGGAGAGAGTGAGCAGAGATGGGGTACAGGAGAGAGTGAGCAGAGATGAGGTACAGGAGTGAGAGAGTGATGAGAGACCGGGTACAGGAGAGTGAGCAGAGATGGGGTACAGGAGTGAGCAGAGATGGGGTACTGAAGTTAGTGAGGAGAGATGGGGTACAGGAGTGAGCAGAGATGGGGTACTGGAGTGAGCAGAGATGGGGTACTGAAGTTATTGAGGAGAGATGGGGTACAGGAGTGAGCAGAGATGGGGTACTGAAGTTAGTGAGCAGAGATGGGGTACAGGAGTGAGCAGAGATGGGGTACTGAAGTTAGCGAGGAGAGATGGGGTACAGGAGTGAGCGAGGAGAGATGGTGTACTGAAGTTAGTGGGGAGAGTGAGCAGAGATGGGGTACAGGAGAGAGTGAGCAGAGATGGGGTACTGAAGTTAGTGAGGAGAGATGGGGTACAGGAGTGATGAGAGATGGGGTACAGGAGTAAGCGAGCAGAGATGGGGTACTGTGATGAGAGATGGGGTACAGGAGTGAGCAGAGATGGGGTACTGAAGTTAGCAAGGAGAGATGGGGTACAGGAGTGAGCGAGGAGAGATGGTGTACTGAAGTTAGTGGGGAGAGATGGGGTACAGGAGTGTACTGAGTTAGTGGGGAGAGATGGGGTACAGGAGAGAGTGAGCAGAGATGGGGTACAGGAGCGAGGGAGGAGATATGGGTTACAGGAGCGTGGGAGGAGAGATGGTGTACAGGAGCGAGGAGGAGATCGGGTACAGAAGGAGAGATGGTGTACAGTAGCTAGTGAGTGAGGAGAGATGGGGTACAAAAGTGAGTGAGTGAGTGAGGAGAGATCAGTATAGAAGGAAGTTGGAGATCTCGTACAGATGCTAGTGAGGAGAGATATGGTACAGAAGCTAGTGAGAGAGGGAGAGATCGGGTACAGAAGAGAGCGAGGCGATATGTGGGGTACAGGAGTGAGGAGAGATCTGGTACGGAAGAGAGTGAGAGATCGCGTACAGAAGCGAGAGAGGAGAGATGGGGTACAGGGGCGAGGTGAGATGGGGTACAGGGGCGAGGCGAGATGGGGTACATGAGCGAGCGAGGAGAGATTGGGTACAGGAGCGAGTGAGCAGAGATGGGGTACAGGAGCGAGGTGAGATGAGGTACAGGAGCGAGGTGAGATGGGATACAGGAGCGAGTGAGCAGAGATGGGGTACAGGAGCGAGTGAGCAGAGATGAGGTACAGGAGAGAGTGAGCGAGGAGAGATGTGGTACAGGAGAGAGTGAGCGAGGAGAGATGGGGTACAGGAGTGAGCGAGGAGAGATGGGGTACAGGAGCGAGTGAGCAGAGATGGGGTACTGAAGTTAGTGAGGAGAGATGGGGTGCAGGAGAGTGAGCAGAGATGGGGTACAGGAGTGACAGCGTGATGAGAGATGGGGTTCATGAGTGAGCAGAGATGGGGTACAGGAGCGAGTGAGCAGAGATGGGGTACGGGAGAGAGTGAGCAGAGATGGGGTACAGGAGAGAGTGAGCAGAGATGGGGTACAGGAGAGAGTGAGCAGAGATGGGGTACAGGAGACAGTGAGCAGAGATGGGGTACAGTAGAGAGTGAGCAGAGATGGGGTACAGGAGTGAGCAAGGAGAGATGGGGTACATGAGAGAGCGAGCAGAGATGGGGTACAGGAGAGAGCGAGCAGAGATGGGGTACTGAAGTTAGTGAGCAGAGATGGGGTACTGAAGTTAGTGAGGAGAGATGGGGTACAGGAGTGAGAGAGTGAGAGAGAGATGGGGTACAGGAGTAAGCGATCATAGATGGGGTACTGAAGTTAGTGAGGAGAGATGGGGTACTGAAGTTAGCGAGGAGAGATGGGGTACAGGAGTGAGCGAGGAGAGATGGTGTACTGAAGCTAGTGGGGAGAGATGGGGTACAGGAGAGTGAGCAGAGATGGGGTATAGGAGAGAGTGAGCAGAGATGGGGTACAGGAGAGAGTGAGCAGAGATGGGGTACAGGAGAGTGAGCAGAGATGGGGTACAGGAGAGAGTGAGCAGAGATGGGGTACAGGAGACAGCAAGCAGAGATGGGGTACAGGAGACAGCGAGCAGAGATGGGGTACAGGAGAGAGCGAGCAGAGATAGGGTACAGGAGCGAGAGAGGAGAGATGGGGTACAGGAGTGAGCGAGCGAGATGGGTACAGAGAGATGGGGTACAGGAGAGTGCGAGCAGAGATGGGTACAGGAGAGAGCGAGGAGAGATGGGGTACAGGAGTGAGCGAGCAGAGATGGGGTACAGGAGTGAGCAGAGATGGGGTACAGGAGCGAGGAGAGATGGGGTACAGGAGCGAGAGAGTAGATTTCTGGTGCAGAAGCTAGTGAGAGAAAGAGAGATCGGGTACAGAAGCTAGTGAGTGAGGAAAGATCGGGTACAGAAATGAGTGGGTACAGGAGAGATGGGGTACAGGAGCGAGCGAGGAGAGATGGGGTACAGGAGAGAGCGAGCAGAGATGGGGTACAGGAGAGATGGGGTACAGGAGTGAGCGAGCAGAGATGGGGTACAGGAGAGCGCGAGCAGAGATGGGGTACAGCAGAGAGCGAGGAGAGATGGGGTACAGGAGAGAGCGAGGAGAGATGGGGTACATGAGTGAGCGAGGAGAGATGGGGTACAGGAGAGAGCGAGCAGAGATGGGGTACAGGAGAGAGCGAGGAGAGATGGGGTACAGGAGCGAGGAGAGATGGGGTACAGGAGCGAGGAGAGATGGGGTACAGGAGTGAGTGAGCAGAGATGGGGTACAGGAGTGAGCAGAGATGGGGTACAGGAGCGAGAGAGTAGATTTCTGGTGCAGAAGCTAGTGAGAGAAAGAGAGATCGGGTACAGAAGCTAGTGAGCGAGGAGAGATGGGGTACAGGAGCGAGTGAGCAGAGATGGGGTACTGAAATTAGCGAGGAGAGATGGGGTACAGGAGTGAGCAGAGATGGGGTACAGGAGTGAGCGAGGAGAGATGGTGTACTGAAGTTAGTGGGGAGAGATGGGGTACAGGAGCGAGTGAGCAGAGATGGGGTACTGAAGTTAGTGAGGAGAGATGGGGTACAGGAGTGAGAGCGTGATGAGAGACCGGGTACAGGAGAGAGTGAGCAGAGATGGGGTACAGGAGTGAGCGAGGAGAGATGGTGTACAGGAGCGAGGAGAGATGGGGTACAGGAGCGAGGAGAGATGGGATACAGGAGCGAGGTAGGAGAGATGGGGTACTGAAGTTAGTGAGGAGAGATGGGGTACAGGAGTGAGAGAGTGATGAGAGACCGGGTACAGGAGAGTGAGCAGAGATGGGGTACTGAAGTTAGCGAGGAGAGATGGGGTACAGGAGTGAGCGAGGAGAGATGGTGTACTGAAGTTAGTGGGGAGAGATGGGGTACAGGAGAGTGAGCAGAGATTGGGTACAGGAGAGAGTGAGCAGAGATGGGGTACAGTAGAGTGAGCAGAGACCGGGTACAGGAGAGTGAGCAGAGATGGGGTACAGGAGAGAGTGAGGAGAGATGGGGTACAGGAGAGTGTGAGCAGAGATGGGGTACAGGAGAGAGCGAGGAGAGATGGGGTACAGGAGAGAGCAGAGATGGGGTACAGGAGTGAGAGAGTAGATTTCTGGTGCAGAAGCTAGTGAGAGAAAGAGAGATCGGGTACAGAGGCTAGTGAGTGAGGAGAGATCGGGTACAGAAGTTAGTGAGTGAGGAGAGATCGGGTACAGAAGCGAGTGGGTACAGGAGCGAGTCAGGAGAGATGGGGTACAGGAGCGAGCGAGTAGAGATGGGGTACAGGAGCGAGCGAGCAGAGATGGGGTACAGAGGAGGAGGAGATGGGGTAAGGAGAGAGGAGCAGAGAGGGTCAGGAGAGAGTGAGCGAGCAGAGATGGGGTACAGGAGAGAGCGAGCAGAGATGGGGTACAGGAGAGAGCGAGCAGAGATGGGGTACAGGAGAGAGCGAGCAGAGATGGGGTACAGGAGTGAGCGAGGAGAGATGGGGTACAGGAGAGAGCGAGCAGAGATGGGGTACAGGAGAGAGCGAGCAGAGATGGGGTACAGGAGAGAGTGAGCAGAGATGGGGTACAGGAGTGAGCGAGCAGAGATGGGGTACAGGAGAGAGCGAGCAGAGATGGGTTACAGGAGAGAGCGAGCAGAGATGGGGTACTGAAGTAGCGAGGAGTGGGGTACAGGAGTGAGCGAGCAGAGATGGGGTACAGGAGAGAGCGAGCAGAGATGGGGTACAGGAGAGAGCGAGCAGAGATGGGGTACAGGAGAGAGCGAGCAGAGATGGGGTACAGGAGAGAGCGAGGAGAGATGGGGTACAGGAGAGAGCGAGGAGAGATGGGGTACAGGAGAGAGCGAGCAGAGATGGGGTACAGGAGAGCGAGCAGAGATGGGGTACAGGAGAGAGCGAGGAGAGATGGGGTACAGGAGAGAGCGAGCAGAGATGGGGTACAGGAGAGAGCGAGGAGAGATGGGGTACAGGGAGCGAGCAGAGATGGGGTACAGGAGAGAGCGAGAGTAGATTTCCGGTGGAGAAGCTAGTGAGAGAAAGAGAGATCGGGTACAGAAGCTAGTGAGTGAGGAGAGATCGGGTACAGAAGGAGGGAGCGAGTCAGAGAGATGGGGTACAGAAGCGAGCGAGGAGAGATGGGGTACAGGAGCGAGTGAGCAGAGATGGGGTACAGGAGAGAGGGAGAGATGGGGTACAGGAGCGAGGAGAGAGATGGGTACAGGAGGAGCGAGGAGAGATGGGGTACAGGAGCGAGCGAGGAGAGATGGGGTACAGAGCGAGTGAGCAGAGATGGGGTACAGGAGCGAGGAGAGATGGGGTACAGGAGCGAGCGAGGAGAGATGGGGTACAGGAGAGAGTGAGCAGAGATGGGGTACAGGAGCGAGGAGAGATGGGGTACAGGAGCGAGGAGAGATGGGGTACAGGAGCGAGCGAGCAGAGATGGGGTACAGGAGAGAGTGAGCAGAGATGGGGTACAGGAGAGAGTGAGCAGAGATGAGGTACAGGAGTGAGAGAGTGATGAGAGACCGGGTACAGGAGAGTGAGCAGAGATGGGGTACAGGAGTGAGCAGAGATGGGGTACTGAAGTTAGTGAGGAGAGATGGGGTACAGGAGTGAGCAGAGATGGGGTACTGGAGTGAGCAGAGATGGGGTACTGAAGTTATTGAGGAGAGATGGGGTACAGGAGTGAGCAGAGATGGGGTACTGAAGTTAGTGAGCAGAGATGGGGTACAGGAGTGAGCAGAGATGGGGTACTGAAGTTAGCGAGGAGAGATGGGGTACAGGAGTGAGCGAGGAGAGATGGTGTACTGAAGTTAGTGGGGAGAGTGAGCAGAGATGGGGTACAGGAGAGAGTGAGCAGAGATGGGGTACTGAAGTTAGTGAGGAGAGATGGGGTACAGGAGTGATGAGAGATGGGGTACAGGAGTAAGCGAGCAGAGATGGGGTACTGTGATGAGAGATGGGGTACAGGAGTGAGCAGAGATGGGGTACTGAAGTTAGCAAGGAGAGATGGGGTACAGGAGTGAGCGAGGAGAGATGGTGTACTGAAGTTAGTGGGGAGAGATGGGGTACAGGAGAGAGTGAGCAGAGATGGGGTACAGGAGCGAGGGAGGAGATATGGGTTACAGGAGCGTGGGAGGAGAGATGGTGTACAGGAGCGAGGAGGAGATCGGGTACAGAAGGAGAGATGGTGTACAGTAGCTAGTGAGTGAGGAGAGATGGGGTACAAAAGTGAGTGAGTGAGTGAGGAGAGATCAGTATAGAAGGAAGTTGGAGATCTCGTACAGATGCTAGTGAGGAGAGATATGGTACAGAAGCTAGTGAGAGAGGGAGAGATCGGGTACAGAAGAGAGCGAGGCGATATGTGGGGTACAGGAGTGAGGAGAGATCTGGTACGGAAGAGAGTGAGAGATCGCGTACAGAAGCGAGAGAGGAGAGATGGGGTACAGGGGCGAGGTGAGATGGGGTACAGGGGCGAGGCGAGATGGGGTACATGAGCGAGCGAGGAGAGATTGGGTACAGGAGCGAGTGAGCAGAGATGGGGTACAGGAGCGAGGTGAGATGAGGTACAGGAGCGAGGTGAGATGGGATACAGGAGCGAGTGAGCAGAGATGGGGTACAGGAGCGAGTGAGCAGAGATGAGGTACAGGAGAGAGTGAGCGAGGAGAGATGTGGTACAGGAGAGAGTGAGCGAGGAGAGATGGGGTACAGGAGTGAGCGAGGAGAGATGGGGTACAGGAGCGAGTGAGCAGAGATGGGGTACTGAAGTTAGTGAGGAGAGATGGGGTGCAGGAGAGTGAGCAGAGATGGGGTACAGGAGTGACAGCGTGATGAGAGATGGGGTTCATGAGTGAGCAGAGATGGGGTACAGGAGCGAGTGAGCAGAGATGGGGTACGGGAGAGAGTGAGCAGAGATGGGGTACAGGAGAGAGTGAGCAGAGATGGGGTACAGGAGAGAGTGAGCAGAGATGGGGTACAGGAGACAGTGAGCAGAGATGGGGTACAGTAGAGAGTGAGCAGAGATGGGGTACATGAGTGAGCAAGGAGAGATGGGGTACATGAGAGAGCGAGCAGAGATGGGGTACAGGAGAGAGCGAGCAGAGATGGGGTACTGAAGTTAGTGAGCAGAGATGGGGTACTGAAGTTAGTGAGGAGAGATGGGGTACAGGAGTGAGAGAGTGAGAGAGAGATGGGGTACAGGAGTAAGCGATCATAGATGGGGTACTGAAGTTAGTGAGGAGGATGGGGTACGAGTAGGGGAGATGGGGTACAGGAGTGAGGAGCAGAGATGGGGTACAGAGAGGGAGAGAGATGGGGTACAGGAGAGAGCGAGCAGAGATGGGGTACAGGGAGCGAGGAGAGATGGGGTACAGGAGAGAGAGAGGAGAGATGGGGTACAGGAGAGTGAGAGGAGAGATGGGGTACAGGAGAGAGCGAGGAGAGATGGGGTACAGGAGCGAGCGAGCAGAGATGGGGTACAGGAGCGAGCGAGGAGAGATGGGGTACAGGAGCGAGTGAGGAGAGATGGGGTACAGGAGCGAGCGAGGAGAGATGGGGTACAGGAGCGAGTGAGCAGAGATGGGGTACAGGAGCGAGGAGAGATGGGGTACAGGAGCGAGCGAGGAGAGATGGGGTACAGGAGCGAGTGAGCAGAGATGGGGTACAGGAGGCGAGGAGAGATGGGGTACAGGAGGAGCGAGGAGAGATGGGGTACAGGAGAGAGCGAGCAGAGATGGGGTACAGGAGAGAGCGAGCAGAGATGGGGTACAGGAGAGAGTGAGTAGATATGAGGTGCAGGAGTGAGAGAATGAGAGATCGGGTACAGGAGAGTGAGCAGAGATGGGGTACAGGAGTGAGAGCGAGAGAGAGATGGGGTACAGAAGTGAGTGAGGAGAGATGGGGTACAGGAGTGAGCGAGAGAGATGGGGTACAGGAGGAAGAGAGAGATGGGGTACAGAGAGCAGAGATGGGGTACTGGAGTCGAGCAGAGATGGGGTACAGGAGTGAGCGAGGAGAGATGGGGTACAGGAGTGAGCGAGGAGAGATGGGGTACAGGAGTGAGCGAGGAGAGATGGGGTACAGGAGTGAGCGAGGAGAGATGGGGTACAGGGAGCGAGCAGAGATGGGGTACAGGAGAGAGTGAGGAGAGATGGGGTACAGGAGTGAGTGAGGAGAGATGGGGTACAGGAGTGAGCAGAGATGGGGTACAGGAGTGAGCGAGCAGATGGGAGATGGGGTACAGTAGTGAGGAGAGAGATGGGGTACAGGAGTGAGCAGAGATGGGGTACTGAAGTTAGCAAGGAGAGATGGGGTACAGGAGTGAGCGGGAGGAGAGATGGTGTACTGAAGTTAGTGGGGAGAGATGGGGTACAGGAGAGAGTGAGCAGAGATGGGGTACAGGAGCGAGGGAGGAGATATGGGTTACAGGAGCGTGGGAGGAGAGATGGTGTACAGGAGCGAGGAGGAGATCGGGTACAGAAGGAGAGATGGTGTACAGTAGCTAGTGAGTGAGGAGAGATGGGGTACAAAAGTGAGTGAGTGAGTGAGGAGAGATCAGTATAGAAGGAAGTTGGAGATCTCGTACAGATGCTAGTGAGGAGAGATATGGTACAGAAGCTAGTGAGAGAGGGAGAGATCGGGTACAGAAGAGAGCGAGGCGATATGTGGGGTACAGGAGTGAGGAGAGATCTGGTACGGAAGAGAGTGAGAGATCGCGTACAGAAGCGAGAGAGGAGAGATGGGGTACAGGGGCGAGGTGAGATGGGGTACAGGGGCGAGGCGAGATGGGGTACATGAGCGAGCGAGGAGAGATTGGGTACAGGAGCGAGTGAGCAGAGATGGGGTACAGGAGCGAGGTGAGATGAGGTACAGGAGCGAGGTGAGATGGGATACAGGAGCGAGTGAGCAGAGATGGGGTACAGGAGCGAGTGAGCAGAGATGAGGTACAGGAGAGAGTGAGCGAGGAGAGATGTGGTACAGGAGAGAGTGAGCGAGGAGAGATGGGGTACAGGAGTGAGCGAGGAGAGATGGGGTACAGGAGCGAGTGAGCAGAGATGGGGTACTGAAGTTAGTGAGGAGAGATGGGGTGCAGGAGAGTGAGCAGAGATGGGGTACAGGAGTGACAGCGTGATGAGAGATGGGGTTCATGAGTGAGCAGAGATGGGGTACAGGAGCGAGTGAGCAGAGATGGGGTACGGGAGAGAGTGAGCAGAGATGGGGTACAGGAGAGAGTGAGCAGAGATGGGGTACAGGAGAGAGTGAGCAGAGATGGGGTACAGGAGACAGTGAGCAGAGATGGGGTACAGTAGAGAGTGAGCAGAGATGGGGTACAGGAGTGAGCAAGGAGAGATGGGGTACATGAGAGAGCGAGCAGAGATGGGGTACAGGAGAGAGCGAGCAGAGATGGGGTACTGAAGTTAGTGAGCAGAGATGGGGTACTGAAGTTAGTGAGGAGAGATGGGGTACAGGAGTGAGAGAGTGAGAGAGAGAGATGGGGTACAGGAGTAAGCGATCATAGATGGGGTACTGAAGTTAGTGAGGAGAGATGGGGTACTGAAGTTAGCGAGGAGAGATGGGGTACAGGAGTGAGCGAGGAGAGATGGTGTACTGAAGCTAGTGGGGAGAGATGGGGTACAGGAGAGTGAGCAGAGATGGGGTATAGGAGAGAGTGAGCAGAGATGGGGTACAGGAGAGAGTGAGCAGAGATGGGGTACAGGAGAGTGAGCAGAGATGGGGTACAGGAGAGAGTGAGCAGAGATGGGGTACAGGAGACAGCAAGCAGAGATGGGGTACAGGAGACAGCGAGCAGAGATGGGGTACAGGAGAGAGCGAGCAGAGATAGGGTACAGGAAGAGCGAGGGAGATGGGGTACAGATGAGCGATTGGGGGTACAGAAAGATGGGGTACAGGAGAGAGCGAGAAGATGGGGTACAGGAGTGAGCGAGGAGAGATGGGGTACAGGAGAGAGCGAGCAGAGATGGGGTACAGGAGTGAGCAGAGATGGGGTACAGGAGCGAGGAGAGATGGGGTACAGGAGCGAGAGAGTAGATTTCTGGTGCAGAAGCTAGTGAGAGAAAGAGAGATCGGGTACAGAAGCTAGTGAGTGAGGAGAGATCGGGTACAGAAGTGAGTGGGTACAGGAGAGATGGGGTACAGGAGCGAGCGAGGAGAGATGGGGTACAGGAGAGAGGAGCAGAGATGGGGTACAGGAGAGATGGGGTGGGTGGGAGCAGAGATGGGGTACTGGAGTTAGTGAGGAGAGATGGGGTACAGGAGTGAGCGGGAGAGATGGGGTACTGGAGTGAGCGGGAGAGATGGGGTACTGAGTTATTGAGGAGAGATGGGGTACAGGAGTGAGCGGAGAGATGGGGTACTGGAGTTAGTGAGGAGAGATGGGGTACAGGAGTGAGGAGAGATGGGGTACTGGAGCGAGGAGAGATGGGGTACAGGAGTGAGGAGAGATGGTGTACTGGATGAGTGGTAGTGGGGTAGGAGTGAGCAGAGATGGGGTACAGGAGAGAGTGAGTAGATTTGTGGTGCTGAAGTTAGTGAGGGAGAGATGGGGTACAGGTGTGAGTGATGAGAGATGGGGTACAGGAGTGAGTGAGCAGAGATGGGGTACTGTTGGATGAGAGATGGGGTACAGGAGTGAGCAGAGATGGGGTACTGGAGTTAGCGAGGAGAGATGGTGTACTGAAGTTAGTGGGGAGA
>JABXNX010000196.1:32650-49449 GCA_014843695.1 Archivesica marissinica | reverse complement strand
TAGTACAAAAACAATCCAGTACAAATACAATCCAGTACAAATACAATACAGTACAAATACAATCCAATAGTACAAATACAATATAGTAGTACAAATACAATCCAGTACAAATACAATACAGTACAAATACAATATAGTAGTACAAATACAATTCAGTACAAATACAATATAGTACAAATACAATATAGTACAAATACAATACAGTATAAATACAATACAGTACAAATACAATACAGTACAAATACAATACAGTACAAATACAATATAGTACAAATACAATACAGTACAAATATAATCCAGTACAAATACAATACAGTACAAATACAATCCAGTAGTACAAATACAATATAGTACAAATACAATACAGTACAAATACAATCCAGTACAAATACAATCCAGTAGTACAAATACAATATAGTACAAATACAATACAGTACAAATACAATCCAGTAGTACAAATACAATATAGTACAAATACAATACAGTACAAATACAATCCAGTACAAATACAAACCAGTACAAATACAATCCAGTAGTACAAATACAATCCAGTACAAATACAATATAGTACAAATACAATATAGAACAAATACAATATAGTACAAATACAATACAGTAGAAATACAATATAGTACAAATACAATATAGTACAAATACAATACAGTACAAATACAATATAGTACAAATACAATATAGTACAAATACAATATAGAACAAATACAATACAGTACAAATACAATATAGTACAGATACAATATAGTAGTACAAATACAATATAGTACACATACAATCCAGTACAAATACAATACAGTACAAATACTATATAGTAGTACAAATACAATCCAGTACAAATACAATCCAGTACAAATACAATATAGTACAAATACAATACAGTACAAATACAATATAGTACAAATACAATCCAGTACAAATACAATATAGTAGTACAAATACAATCCAGTACAAATACAATATAGTACAAATACAATACAGTACAAATACAATACAGTACAAATACAATACAGTACAAATACAATACAGTACAAATACAATACAGTACAATTACAATACAGTACACATAAAATACAGTACAAATACAATACAGTACAAATACAATACAGTACAAATACAATACAGTACAAATACAATACAGTACAAATTCAATACAGTACAAATATAATCCAGTACAAATACAATACAGTACAAATACAATATAGTAGTACAAATACAATACAGTACAAATACAATATAGTAGTACAAATACAATCCAGTACAAATACAATACAGTACAAATATAATATAGTAGTACAAATACAATATAGTACAAATACAATCCAGTAAAATACAATACAGTACATTCCAGTACAAATACAAACCAGTACAAATACAATCCAGTAGTACAAATACAATATAGTACAAATACAATACAGTACAAATACAATCCAGTACAAATACAATCCAGTACAAATATAATCCAGTAGTACAAATACAATATAGTACAAATACAATCCAGTAGTACAAATACAATATAGTACAAATACATTACAGTATACATACAATCCAGTACAAATACAATCCAGTACAAATACAATCCAGTACAAATACAATCCAGTACAAATACAATATAGTAGAACAATTACAATCCAGTACAAATACAATCCAGTACATATACAATATAGTACAAATACAATCCTGTACAAATACAATCCAGTACAAATACAATCCAGTACAAATACAATCCAGTACAAATACAATCCAGTACAAATACAATAGAGTACAAATACAATACAGTACAAATACAATATAGTACTACAAATACAATCCAGTACAAATACAATATAGTAGTACAAATACAATCCAGTATAAATACAATACAGTACAAATACAATATAGTACAAATACAATCCAGTACAAATACAATATAGTAGTAAAAATACAATATAGTACAAATACAATCCAATACAAATACAATATAGTACAAATACAATCCAGTACACATACAATATAGTAGTACAAATACAATCCAGTAGTACAAATACAATATAGTACAAATACAATCCAGTACAAATACAATCCAGTACAAATACAATATAGTACAAATACAATCCAGTACAAATACAATCCAGTACAAATACAATAGAGTACAAATACAATCCAGTACAAATACAATCCAGTACAAATACAATCCAGTAGTACAAATACAATATAGTACAAATACAATAGAGTAGTAAAAATACAATCCAGTACAAACACAATCCAGTACAAATACAATCCAGTACAAATACAATATAGTACAAATACAATACAGTAGTACAAATACAATATAGTAGTACTAATACAATCCAGTACAAATACAATCCAGTACAAATACAATACAGTACAAATACAATCCAGTAGTACAAATACAACATAGTACAAATACAATACAGTACAAATACAATCCAGTACAAATACAATCCAGTACAAATACAATACAGTACAAATACAATACAGTACAAATACAATACAGTACAAATACAATCCAGTACAAATAAAATATAGTACAAATACAATCCAGTACAAATACACTCCAGTATTACAAATACAATATAGTACAAATACAATACAGTACAAATACAATCCAGTACAAATACAATCCAGTACAAATACAATCCAGTACAAATACAATCCAGTAGTACAAATACAATATAGTACAAATACAATCCAGTAGTACAAATGCAATATAGTACAAATACAATACAGTACAAATACAATCCAGTACAAATACAATCCAGTACAAATACAATCCAGTACAAATACAATATAGTAGTACAAATACAATCCAGTACAAATACAATCCAGTACAAATACAATCCAGTACAAATACAATATAGTAGTACAAATACAATCCAGTACAAATACAATCCAGTACAAATACAATATAGTACAAATACAATCCAGTACAAATACAATCCAGACAAATACAATCCAGTACAAATACAATCCAGTACAAATACAATCCAGTACAAATACAATCCAGTACAAATACAATACAGTACAAATACAATCCAGTACAAATACAATATAGTAGTACAAATACAATCCAGTAGTACAAATACAATATAGTACAAATACAATCCAGTACAAATACAATCCAGTACAAATACAATCCAGTGCAAATACAATCCAGTACATATACAATCCAGTACAAATACAATATAGTACAAATACAATCCAGTACAAATACAATCCAGTACAAATACAATCCAGTAGTACAAATACAATATAGTAGAAATACAATATAGTAGTACAAATACAATCCAGTACAAATACAATCCAGTACAAATACAATACAGTACAAATACAATCCAGTAGTACAAATACAATATAGTAGTACAAATACAATCCAGTACAAATACAATCCAGTAGAAATACAATACAGTACAAATACAATCCAGTAGTACAAATACAATATAGTACAAATACAATACAGTACAAATACAACCCAGTACAAATACAATCCAGTACAAATACAATCCAGTAGTACAAATACAATATAGTACAAATACAATACAGTACAAATACAATCCAGTACAAATACAATCCAGTACAAATACAATCCAGTACAAATACAATATAGTAGTACAAATACAAACCAGTACAAATACAATCCAGTACAAATACAATATAGTACAAATACAATCCAGTACGAATACAATCCAGTACAAATACAATCCAGTACAAATACAATCCAGTACAAATACAATCCAGTAGTACAAATACAATATAGTACAAATACAATATAGTACAAATACAATCCAGTACAAATACAATCCAGTACAAATACAATCCAGTACAAATACAATCCAGTACAAATACAATCCAGTACTAATACAATATAGTACAAATACAATACAGTAGTACAAATACAATATAGTAGTACAAATACAATCCAGTACAAATACAATACAGTACAAATACAATACAGTACAAATACAATCCAGTAGTACAAATACAATATAGTAGTACAAACACAATCCAGTACAAATACAATACAGTACAAATACAATATAGTAGTACAAATACAATCCAGTACAAATATAATCCAGTACAAATACAATACAGTACAAATACAATCCAGTAGTACAAATACAATATAGTACAAATACAATAGAGTAGTAAAAATACAATCCAGTACAAACACAATCCAGTACAAATAAAATCCAGTACAAATACAATATAGTACAAATACAATACAGTAGTACAAATACAATATAGTAGTACTAATACAATCCAGTACAAATACAATCCAGTACAAATACAATACAGTACAAATACAATCCAGTAGTACAAATACAACATAGTACAACTACAATACAGTACAAATACAATCCAGTACAAATACAATCCAGTACAAATACAATACAGTACAAATACAATACAGTACAAATACAATACAGTACAAATACAATCCAGTACAAATACAATATAGTACAAATACAATCCAGTACAAATACACTCCAGTATTACAAATACAATATAGTACAAATACAATACAGTACAAATACAATCCAGTACAAATACAATCCAGTACAAATACAATCCAGTACAAATACAATCCAGTAGTACAAATACAATATAGTACAAATACAATCCAGTAGTACAAATGCAATATAGTACAAATACAATACAGTACAAATACAATCCAGTACAAATACAATCCAGTACAAATACAATCCAGTACAAATACAATATAGTAGTACAAATACAATCCAGTACAAATACAATCCAGTACAAATACAATCCAGTACAAATACAATCCAGTACAAATACAATCCAGTACAAATACAATCCAGTACAAATACAATAATAGTACAAATACAATCCAATAGTACAAATACAATCCAGTACAAATACAATCCAGTACAAATACAACACAAAACAAAAACAAAACAAAGTACAAATACAATCCAGTACAAATACAATATAGTACAAATACAATCCAGTACAAATACAATCCAGACAAATACAATCCAGTACAAATACAATCCAGTACAAATACAATCCAGTACAAATACAATCCAGTACAAATACAATACAGTACAAATACAATCCAGTACAAATACAATATAGTAGTACAAATACAATCCAGTAGTACAAATACAATATAGTACAAATACAATCCAGTACAAATACAATCCAGTACAAATACAATCCAGTGCAAATACAATCCAGTACATATACAATCCAGTACAAATACAATATAGTACAAATACAATCCAGTACAAATACAATCCAGTACAAATACAATCCAGTAGTACAAATACAATATAGTAGAAATACAATATAGTAGTACAAATACAATCCAGTACAAATACAATCCAGTACAAATACAATACAGTACAAATACAATCCAGTAGTACAAATACAATATAGTAGTACAAATACAATCCAGTACAAAAACAATCCAGTAGAAATACAATACAGTACAAATACAATCCAGTAGTACAAATACAATATAGTACAAATACAATACAGTACAAATACAACCCAGTACAAATACAATCCAGTACAAATACAATCCAGTAGTACAAATACAATATAGTACAAATACAATACAGTACAAATACAATCCAGTACAAATACAATCCAGTACAAATACAATCCAGTACAAATACAATATAGTAGTACAAATAGAAACCAGTACAAATACAATCCAGTACAAATACAATATAGTACAAATACAATCCAGTACGAATACAATCCAGTACAAATACAATCCAGTACAAATACAATCCAGTACAAATACAATCCAGTACAAATACAATCCAGTACTAATACAATATAGTACAAATACAATACAGTAGTACAAATACAATATATAGTACAAATACAATACAGTACAAATACAATACAGTACAAATACAATACAGTACAAATACAATACAGTAGTACAAATACAATATAGTAGTACAAATACAATCCAGTACAAATACAATACAGTACAAATACAATAACCAGTACAAATACAATCCAGTACAAATACAATCCAGTACAAATACAATACAGTACAAATACAATACAGTACAAATACAATCCAGTACAAATACAATCCAGTACAAATACAATACAGTACAAATACAATATAGTACAAATACAATCCAGTACAAATACAATATAGTACAAATACAATATAGTACAAATACAATCCAGTACAAATACAATACAGTACAAATACAATACAGTACAAATACAATCCAGTACAAATACAATCCAACAAAACAATAGTACAAATACAATAATAGTACAAATACAATCCAGTACAAATACAATACAGTACAAATACAATATAGTAGTACAAATACAATCCAGTACAAATACAATATAGTACAAATACAATATAGTACAAATACAATACAGTACAAATACAATACAGTACAAATACAATACAGTACAAATACAATACAGTACAAATACAATACAGTACAAATACAATACAGTACAAATACAATCCAGTACAAATACAATACAGTACAAATACAATATAGTACAAATACAATATAGTACAAATACAATACAGTACAAATACAATCCAGTACAAATACAATCCAGTACAAATACAATATAGTACAAATACAATAAGTACAAATACAATCAGTACAAATACAATCCAGTACAAATACAATCCAGTACAAATACAATATAGTACAAATACAATACATAGTACAAATACAATATAGTACAAATACAATCCAGTACAAATACAATACAGTACAAATACAATATAGTACAAATACAATACAGTACAAATACAATATAGTACAAATACAATATAGTACAAATACAATACAGTACAAATACAATACAGTACAAATACAATATAGTACAAATACAATACAGTACAAATACAATCCAGTACAAATACAATACAGTACAAATACAATCCAGTAGTACAAATACAATATAGTACAAATACAATACAGTACAAATACAA
Organism: Archivesica marissinica; assembly: GCA_014843695.1. Classification (NCBI taxonomy): domain Eukaryota; kingdom Metazoa; phylum Mollusca; class Bivalvia; order Venerida; family Vesicomyidae; genus Archivesica; species Archivesica marissinica. The sequence continues at coordinate 42,476 of JABXNX010000196.1, read as the reverse complement.
TCCAGTACAAATACAATCCAGTACAAATACAATCCAGTAGTACAAATACAATATAGTACAAATACAATACAGTACAAATACAATCCAGTACAAATACAATCCAGTACAAATACAATCCAGTACAAATACAATCCAGTAGTACAAATACAATATAGTACAAATACAATCCAGAAAATACAAACATACAATACAGTACAAATACAATCCAGTACAAATACAATCCAGTACAAATACAATACAGTACAAATACAATAATAGTACAAATACAATCCAGTACAAATACAATAATAGTACAAATACAATACAGTACAAATACAATACAGTACAAATACAATATAGTACAAACACAATCCAGTACAAATACAATATAGTACAAATACAATATAGTACAAATACAATACAGTACAAATACAATACAGTACAAATACAATATAGTACAAATACAATACAGTACAAATACAATATAGTACAAATACAATACAGTACAAATACAATATAGTACAAATACAATACAGTAGTACAAATACAATCCAGTACAAATACAATATAGTACAAATACAATATAGTACAAATACAATACAGTACAAATACAATCCAGTAGTACAAATACAATATAGTACAAATACAATACAGTACAAATACAATCCAGTACAAATACAATCCAGTACAAATATAATCCAGTAGTACAAATACAATATAGTACAAATACAATCCAGTAGTACAAATACAATATAGTACAAATACATTACAGTATATATACAATCCAGTACAAATACAATCCAGTACAAATACAATCCAGTACAAATACAATATAGTAGTACAAATACAATCCAGTACAAATACAATCCAGTACAAATACAATCCAGTACAAATACAATATAGTAGAACAATTACAATCCAGTACAAATACAATCCAGTACAAATACAATATAGTACAAATACAATCCTGTACAAATACAATCCAGTACAAATACAATCCAGTACAAATACAATCCAGTACAAATACAATCCAGTACAAATACAATACAGTACAAATACAATACAGTACAAATACAATATAGTACTACAAATACAATCCAGTACAAATACAATATAGTAGTACAAATACAATCCAGTATAAATACAATACAGTACAAATACAATATAGTACAAATACAATCCAGTACAAATACAATATAGTAGTAAAAATACAATATAGTACAAATACAATCCAATAAAATACAATATAGTACAAATACAATCCAGTACACATACAATATAGTAGTACAAATACAATCCAGTAGTACAAATACAATATAGTACAAATACAATCCAGTACAAATACAATCCAGTACAAATACAATATAGTACAAATACAATCCAGTACAAATACAATCCAGTACAAATACAATATAGTACAAATACAATCCAGTACAAATACAATCCAGTACAAATACAATCCAGTAGTACAAATACAATATAGTACAAATACAATAGAGTAGTAAAAATACAATCCAGTACAAACACAATCCAGTACAAATACAATCCAGTACAAATATAATATAGTACAAATACAATACAGTAGTACAAATACAATATAGTAGTACTAATACAATCCAGTACAAATACAATCCAGTACAAATACAATACAGTACAAATACAATTCAGTAGTACAAATACAATATAGTACAAATACAATACAGTACAAATACAATCCAGTACAAATACAATCCAGTACAAATACAATACAGTACAAATACAATACAGTACAAATACAATACCGTACAAATACAATCCAGTACAAATACAATATAGTACAAATACAATCCAGTACAAATACAATCCAGTAGTACAAATACAATATAGTACAAATACAATACAGTACAAATACAATCCAGTACAAATACAATCCAGTACAAATACAATCCAGTACAAATACAATCCAGTAGTACAAATACAATATAGTACAAATACAATCCAGTAGTACAAATGCAATATAGTACAAATACAATACAGTACAAATACAATCCAGTACAAATACAATCCAGTACAAATACAATCCAGTACAAATACAATATAGTAGTACAAATACAATCCAGTACAAATACAATCCAGTACAAATACAATCCAGTACAAATACAATATAGCAGTACAAATACAATCCAGTACAAATACAATCCAGTACAAATACAATATAGTACAAATACAATCCAGTACAAATACAATCCAGACAAATACAATCCAGTACAAATACAATCCAGTACAAATACAATCCAGTACAAATACAATCCAGTACAAATACAATACAGTACAAATACAATCCAGTACAAATACAATATAGTAGTACAAATACAATCCAGTAGTACAAATACAATATAGTACAAATACAATCCAGTACAAATACAATCCAGTACAAATACAATCCAGTGCAAATACAATCCAGTACATATACAATCCAGTACAAATACAATATAGTACAAATACAATCCAGTACAAATACAATCCAGTACAAATACAATCCAGTAGTACAAATACAATATAGTACAAATACAATATAGTAGTACAAATACAATCCAGTACAAATACAATCCAGTAGAAATACAATACAGTACAAATACAATCCAGTACAAATACAATCCAGTACAAATACAATAAGTTACACATGCCATCAGGTACATGTATTTACAGATCAGATCCATTTCTGTTATAAATACAATCGTTAATATATTTTATAAATAACACAGATAATACGGAAGTAATTTTAGCTTTAAATTACATAAAAAAACATTTACGAGTATTAATTGTTTCATCGCAAATAATCCTAAATGCCAGGAAATTAACCTCTAACCAAACCAATAAAGTGATTAATATCCTTTATACTAGAATATGCAATCTTCATATCCCTATTGATTTATAACTGAAACTGTTCGACCAAACTATACTCTCAAGTTGTATATATACCTGTGAAGTAACGGGGCTTTAAGAACCTAGACATACTTGGGAAAAACCATATTGATTTATTTCGAAATAAATCACCAAAAGCAAGAAAAGTACCCATTGTACACGCTCTATGGTGAACTTGGCCAGTACTATTTTGAAATAAAAATTAAAACTATATTAATTTATTTCGAAATAAATCACCAAAAGCAAGAAAAGTACCCATTGTACACGCTCTATGGTGAACTTGGCCAGTACCATTTTGAAATAAAGATTAAAACTATATTAATAATAAATTATTGGAGTAAGCATGTTTTGGGTAATGAACATAAAATTGCAAGGATATATAAAACTCCTACTCAGACGAAGGCGTAGAGCTTATAGGAGAACCAAGCAAGAAGCCTGTGAAGCTGATTGGTCCAATTTTCGAACTATGCGTAACATAGTCGTTTCAGAAATCAGAACGTCAAAGAAAACCACATTGGTTGAAGCTGATTGGTCCAATTTTCGAACTATGCGTAACATAGTCGTTTTCGAAATCAGAACGTCAAAGGAAAACCACACACAGAAACTTGCAAACAACCTACAATCTACCACAATATCCTCTAGGTCATGGTGGTCTTGTCTAAAGTTATTCATAAAACCTTCCACAATTTCTTCGGCCATTCCGCCTCTACAAGACGGCGATGACATTGTAGAAAACGACCCATCTAAAGCTAATATTGTTAACAATTTCTTTTGCGATCAAACCTTTCTCAATGAAAATAACGCCCCTGGTCTTCCGGAAGTTGAATCTAAGCCATTTTCCCTGGAAGAAATAGTAACATCTCCATGCGAAGTGGAAGCTGTCCTACATTCCATGTGTCTAGGTAAGGCATCAATGTCCTCATACAGGATTCTTAAGGAACTATCTGCTGAACTGTCCATACCACTGTCAGATCTTTTCAAGCAATCTGTACGCATATCTCATTTCCCAGATTCTTGGAAAGATGCTTTCGTAACGCCAATTTTCAAAACTGGCGACAGGTCTACACCATGTACCTATCGTCCTATATCTCCCTTGTGCACTTTAGGAAAGGCTTTCAAAAGAATTGTCTTCAAACACACCTACAAACATATCTTCACAAACAGTCTTTTAACTTCTATTCAATCTGGATATAGTCCTAGTGACTCTAGTGTTAACCAACTTACCTATGTGTATAGCCTTTTCGCAGAAACAATGGGTTCTGGAAAGGAGGTTCGAGCTGTATTATGTGATATTAGTAATGTAAGCCGTTCGATCGAGTATGGTATACTGGACTCTTACATACATTAAAATGCTTTGGTATCACTGGTAGTCTTCTTAAATGGTTTTCTTCATACGTATCTAATCGGAGACAACGGGTGGTTGTCTCTGGTGTCAATTCTTGTTGGAACAGCATACGAGCGGGTGTACCTCAGGGGTCCATCCTTGCTCCTCTGTTATATCTATACAATTAAACGATGTGTAATAGTGAAGATCCGATAACTGCAGCTGATATTATTAACTCTGACCTTCTGAACATATCTGGGTGGGCTTCCGAGTGGTTAGTAAACTTTAACCCAAAGAAGACTGAATCTCTCATTCTCTCTTGCAGACCCAATCAGGCTCCACACCCAGCTTTGTTTATGAACAACGAAGAAATCCAGGAAGTGTCCAACCATAAACATTTGGGTATTTTTCTCCACTAATTTAAAATGGAACATCCACATTGATTACACTGTACAAAAGGCTTACACACGTATAAACATTATGCATAAACTCAAATTCACCATTGAAACCATATATATGTCCTTTATACGCCCAATTCTATAATATGGTGGTGTAATCTTTGATAATTGCACAACTGACCAATCAAAAGCTTGAAAAGGTGCAGTATTACGAGGCAGTCCGAATCGTCACTGGTGCTACCAATCTAGTTCCTCTACAGAAACTGTTGAATGAAACTGGTTTTAGCAACAATGTGTACTCTATCAAATAATGACAATAAATTGTAATAAGCTCTTAATGCTTGATCATGTAAACATTTTATAGCACCAGTTAAAGTTCCTATATATGTAAACTTAGTACCAAGATATGTAAAGCTATCAACAAAATCTATTTGTTTTCCATTGATATAAAAGATAACACTATGATTCTGTTTACGCTTTCAAATATACACATTTTTGTTTTATTTACATTTATAGTTAAGCCACATTTCACATAATACTGGTAAATAATATCAATTTGAGATTGTAGACACCTGGCATATGTCGTGAAAATAAAACAATATCGAATACATGGATAATAAATCAAGATATGTTTCAGTTAACGAGTTAACATCCACGTTTTCAACAATATCATTAATAAATAGAATAAATAACAACGGTGATAAGGGCTCACCTTGTTTCAGCCCAATTATAACATCATCGAAATATGGAAATGTGATATTCTTAGACATTTTCACAGAAGATTGAACTCTGCTATAAATACAATTTAGCATGTTAACCATTTTACAGCTCAGGCCAGATTGGATTCATTTTCCCCTCAACGCATCCCGAGTTACGGTACCAAATGCTCGCTGATAATCTATGAATATGCACCAAAGCTTGGCATTTTTAGATAATACCGTTTGAACTATTTGAGTGTAACAAAATTATAGCATCAGTTATAGAACGGTTATCTCTAAAACCAAACTGAAAATCATTAAAAACATGCTCAGATTCACACCACTTGTTAATGCGATTCCTTAAAATCAAAGAAAATATTTTACCCATGACGTTAACTAACTTAATCCCTCTATAACTGGAAGGATCATTTTTATCCCTTTTTGTACAATGGAACAATGACTCCCTTGATCCATGTCTCGGGTTAAGTACATGTATCACTTGTGTGATTAAAAATCAGACATAAATATGGTGATATATAATTATTTGAGTCAATAAAGAAATACATGTTTTTTTTTTGTTTTTTTTGTTTTTGTTTTTGTTTTTTTGTTTTTTTTTCCCGCTTCCGGTAGTGACCAAGATGGACGACATTATTTACATCTCAAGTAGAAACTGACAAATTTCACCTTTCTTCCTGATAAACAGAACTTTTTAACGTTAAAATATACCAAAGAAACATGAACGATATGAACGCTAGTGTCAGTCAACCAGGAGGAGGTATATCCCAACCCATACCAAGTGTATTGTCTCGCAATCGTTATGAATCACTAGGTCACATAGATAAACAAGGACAATGTGACCCACAAACTGACCATGTGTTTGATGATCAATCGTTTCAAGTGGTTCAACGTAGCAAGCGTGCACGTACACGCACAGGAAGCACTGGACTATCCATGGATCATTATAATTCCTTATCTACAGATGATAAACTCTGTGCTATTTATTCTGAACTAGGGGTCAGCAGGGAAAAAACAGATGCCATTGAAAGTAAAATTGACCAGTGCTTGCAGCTCAATAGTAAAGTTATCGGTATCGAGGACAAATTATCCTCTTATGAACAACGTCTAAAATATCTTGAATACAAGGCCATAGATCATGACACACGCAACAGGCGTTGTAACTTATTCTTTGGAGGTTTCACAGAAACCAAGGGCGAGAACTGTGCCAGTCGTGTGAGTGAATTCTCGAGAAACAATCTTGAAATTGAATGGCCCGTGCCCATTGAACGTGCATATAGACTTGGGCCTTTTATGAGGGGCAAAACACGCCCGATCCTAGTCTCTTTCGATAACTTTTCCGTTGTGAAATTCATTTTATCTAGAGCATATCTATTGCGTGGTACCGACTATAACATAAACAAAGATTTTCCACCAGAAATTGCAAGTGCTAGGAAAGCCCTATGGCCAACATATAAATCGATTAGGCAGCGCCACCCCGATAGTAAGGTCGTACTAGCATACCCAGCTAAAGTTATCAGGGATAACGAGGTAATTTTAGACAGATTCCCCGATTGGGACATAGTTATGAAATCACATGTAAAAACAGCTGATCGAAATGACAGATATAAAAATAGAACAATATCTAGGTCGCGGAGTAATTCGCCTATGCTGCGCAATGCACCAATGAACAGTACTGCAAACGCGGTCACCCATAATAGCCCCGCCTTTCCTCGGGGAAACAGTGATATAAAGCAGGCGGGTGCGCACCACCAGGGGAAAATGCTATTCTAGGTGTAATTTATTTACCACATGACACCTCTCGTTTTTTAAACGACATCGATATTAATAGTTTTGAAACTGAGGTTATTTCTACTCTCAGACCCATTCTTAAATGATTTATTTAGCATTGATGATGAATCATTGTCCCATTTTGATAAATATAACATTCTTGAGAACCTATCAATTACATTGAATAGAAAATCAAAGGACAAGAAAACTAACCCAAATGGCTTTATTATCTTTTTTTAACTGCTGACTGATTTACGCATCTAAATAGTTTTCAAATTATTGAAACAGATACACTTTTCTCGGATGGACATACTGCACTATATTGGACGATTAAGTTGCAAAACAAATTTAGGCAAAAAGATAACCATGATTTGGGCAAAAATAAAAACCAAAATGGAGAGACGACAAAATATTACATTTTCAGCAAAATATCGATGTTAACAGTATTTTCAGTATGTTATCAATCGATAATCCTGATACACAGCAGAATATTGAATCTGTAACGAATGAAATTAGAATTATATGTGAAAAATCTGCATCCGAAACGTTTCCGACAAGTGGCAACTTTATTCCACATCAAACAAATAAACCTTGGTTCGGTCCCATATGCATTAGTGCAAGGCAAAATTACCACAGTGCAAAATCTGAGTATCGACTTAATCGTACTGAAGATAATAAATTGCGTTTGAAAAATGCTAGTAAGGAATATAAGCGTACAATGAAATATTACATTAGCAAGCTTAAACATACAAATGCAAGTAAATTAAGGAACATGTATTCTAATAACCCAAAACTATATTGGAACTTTCTTAAAGGGCTTAAACCAATCTAAGATTGATGGATCACCAAAAATAAATGATTTTTTCGAACACTTTAAACGTATAAATACAAACCCCCACTTTGCAGATGAAAACAATCAATTCATAACCGATATATTTTTAGAGAATTCAAACCAATATCTTAAATCAAAAATTACCGACCAAGATATCTTAAAGTGTATCAATAAATTAAATAATGGTAAAGCGTCTAGCCCGACAGACAACATCCTAAACGAATATATTAAAGCCACACAAGACTCCCTATTACCAATATATAACCGCCTATTTAACTGTATCCTAGACTCAGGACTCGTACCAAGATCGTGGCTAGAAGGCTCTATAATTCCCATATATAAAAATAAAGGAGATCCTGGTGACACAGGATCATATAGACCATTTACAATACTATCTTGCCTAGGTGAACTATTCACAGCTGTACTTAATCTTAGACTAACAAGCTATGTTGAAGACTCCCAATTATTCAATGAAAATCAGGCAGGGTTTAGAAACGGATACTCGTGTTCTGATCATATTTTTACATTACACTCCCTTGTTGAAATACTTAAGAAACGAAAACAGAAGTTATTCTGTTCCTTTATAGATTTTTCACAATGTTTTGATAAAATATGGCGTTTCGGTTTATGGCACAAGTATTTGCAAAATTTTATCAATGGTAAGTTGTTCCAGGTTATATATAATATGTATCAGAATATAAAATCATGTGTAACCCATAATGGTAACCAATCGCCATTCTTTTCTTCAGAAATCGGTGTCCGGCAGGGTGAAAACTTAAGCCCAATCCTCTTTTCTTTATATTTAAACGACCTACAGTCACATCTGGAAGCAAACGGTGCCGTTGGCATACAGCTTTAGGACACGTTCAGTGATGAAACTTAATCTACTACTTCTGCTTTACGCAGACGACACCGTCATTGTTTCCAATAACCCTGTCGACTGCCTGAATCATTTTAATAATTACTGTGCCCAATGGAAATTAGTAGTAAACCATAATAAAACAAAAGTAATTGTTTTTGGAGCTAGGAACCTTAATAACTTTGACTTTAAATTAGGTGACCAAGGTCTTGAAATCACAGACAATTACCACTACCTTGGTGTTACACTCTCTAGTAATGGATCTTTTTTGAAGGCTAGAAAACATGTTACCCAACAGGCAAATAAAGCAATGCACTTACTTTTTACTAAGTCTAATAATGCAGACTTACCGCCAGATTTAATTATTAAACTATTCGATCACACTGTAGTACCCATACTAACATATGGATCAGATGTATTTGGCTACGAAATTCTAGATTTACAAGAAAAAGTGCATAATGCATTTCTCAGGCGAATAACCAACGCCCGAAAAAGTACACCTAGGTATATGTTATTTGGAGAACTTGGTAGATACCTTATATCTATCATTGCACATACAAAAATGATATCGTTTTGGAAGAGGATATTACTTGGAAAAGAAAACAAGTTGTCATTATTGATATATAGGTACATGATTAACCAACCTGATACAAATTTCCGATGGATCAGTAAAATAAAAGAAATCCTACATTATGTAGGTAGACCTGATCTTTGGCTTAACCAAAATACCTTAATTAATAAAAGTACCCATAAGCAAATACAGAAAATATTAATAGACCAATATAAGCAGCATTGGCATAGCCAGATGCAACTATCAAACAAGTGTAAAATTTATAATTCTTTTAAACAGGCATTAGAATATGAAAAATATTTCAACATTATCAATAAACAAGACTATTTGACACTCTTCAGATATCGTACCTGTAACAATCGCCTTCCTCTGGAAACATCCAGATGGGGAGGAACAGCCTTCCTAGATAGTATGTGTAGGTTATGTAATAACGGGGAAGTTGGCTCTGTGCAACACTATCTGCTCAAATGTGATTA
>JABXNX010000196.1:0-31650 GCA_014843695.1 Archivesica marissinica | reverse complement strand
GTTACTGGCAGATTCCGCTAACCCCTCGAGCTAGTGAAATTGCAGCGTTCATAACCCCCTGGGGCTTGTTTGAACCATTAACTCTCCCATTTGGTTTAAAAAACGGTGGAGTTACCTTCCAGAGGGCCATAAACGAGATAATCGCTCAATCCCCGACAGAACCCATCCGTGATAGATTTGCCGACGCATATCTGGATGATATTGCTGTTCGATCCAATTTATGGTCACAGCACATAAATCACTTGGATTGGACATTTCATAGACTAGAGGATAGTGGTGTTACTTTGAATCCGAAGAAGTGTAAAATTGGGTCTGGAACAGTCAAGTACTTGGGACATGAATTAGGGTCGGGAAAAATCAAACCAATTTCCAGCAAGGTTGAGTGTATTAGTAATATCTCTCCCCCACAGACCAAGAAACAATTACGAGGATATCTGGGATCAGTAGGATTTTACAGGAAATTCATTCCCCAGTTCGCTGAGATCGCCGCTCCCCTGACTGACTTATTAAAGGGCAAGCGATCAGGGAACATCATAACTCAGTGGAGCGATAAACATCAACTTGCTTTCGAATCCTTAAAGAAAGCTTTAACCAATAAACCCATACTGAAGGCCCCTGACTTTAACCAAGAGTTCGAACTCTATACTGATGCTTCCGATTTGGGAATTTCGGCTGTACTGACTCAGACCGTTGACCAAGTACCACACCCAGTAGCATTTTATTCCCGAAAACTTATTCCACGAGAGAAAAACTACTCTACAATAGAGAAGGAATTATTAGCTATAGTGGCCGGTATCGAACATTTTCGCATATATGTAAGCACAAGCAAAACAATAATTAATTCAGATCATAATCCCCTTGTATGGTTAAGTAGGTCGAAAACGTCCAATCAACGCCTCTTAAGATGGGCACTGTGTCTCTCAGAATTTAATCTGACCATTAAACATATCAAAGGGACTCAAAATGTTCTAGCAGACTTTCTCAGTAGAGTTCAATGACTGTGATGTTTGACTTAGTAAATGTACTTGGTATTATTTCAGTTGTTCAGTAAATAGTTATTGCCTCTATGATTAGAATGTTGGTACCTAGCGAAAGAAATGCTATTTTAGGACATATGATGTATTGATATTATGATTGTTTTCTACTGTATATTCAAAGGAATGAAGATTTGTAAATCGGCCGATAGCGGGCGATGTCAAACTTCTCCCCGGGTAGGGAGGATTGTGCAAAACCCCAATTTGCACGAAATATTTATTATTGTTATATATAAATAGTAATGTATTATATAAATACATTAAACTGTTTCTATATATGGCCAAATGTTTACCATGTAATATATATATATTTGTTTTATGCATAATCGTCTGCTATTATTTTCGCGCCTAAAATTATCAATCTCGCTTCGCGCGGGAAATGACTTAAGATGTTAGGCCTAATCTCAGTTTATCAAGGCCGTGGTTGCAGGTGTCCAGTTATGTAATACAAAGGCACCGAACTGGTTTGATGGTGTAATATTAGATAACATAACAGATGTTTAGGAATAACAGATGTTTTAGGAATTGTTATATCATATATACACTGATTCAATTATGTATATAAGAAATGGATTTTATTAACATAGATCAGACACACTAGAGCCTAACTCCAGGAGCGAGAAAGGTCGTGATCTCAATCTAGTATATAGAACATATAAACTGTATTTATGATACTTAGATATTATTGACATTATAAGAAATATAACTTATAAAGATTTGTCGAATAATTAAATTGTTCAGCCACAGAAGAAACATAGAGTTTCGGCGAACCATACCAGAAGTTGATTTAAAGTTAATCTAATCAGAAACAGTGATTAGATTATAGTGATATTGAGTAATGACGGATTAGAAAGATTGGATGTTAAATATACTGTGTAAGCGCATATTCGGCTCACACAAATGGATTGTTAAATAAGCTTTTAATGATACGATGTATATATATATATAGATCACTGATTATATATATATGGATATTTCTGATGCCAATATAAACAAGATATTATATAGAAGAAATGTAATACTGTGTTGAGTTATCATTAATACATATAATAACGAAGAAACCCCCTAGACAACTCCAGCGAGTCTACAATAGGATAGACCCTGGTAAGAGCCGTAGCAACCGAGACATATTATTACGAGAAGAAAAAGGAGAGTTTGCGACAATACTTATATAGAATTTTATTTCATACACTCGACAATAAACATAACTTTAATGCGCGCTACATGACCTTAGATGTCGATGCGCCGTAAAACACCATTCATTCATTCACGTCCTTGGGGACAACATCTCCTCTGCACAACATGCAGCAAGCCATGTACTTGCCGTGACGAGGATCACACTTCACCATCTGGTTGGCTGGCTCGAAGCAGGCATTAGTGATCTCGGCAACAGAGAGCTGTTCGTGGTAGGCCTTCTCGGCGGAGATGACAGGCACGTAGGTACAGAGTGGAAAGTGAATACGTGGGTAGGGTACAAGTTCGTCTGGAATTCGGTCAAATCAACGTTCAGGGCACCGTCGAATCTCAAAGAGGCGGTAATGGAGGAAACGATCTGAGCCATGAGTCTGTTCAAGTTTGTGTACGTGGGTCTCTCGATGTCCAGGTTCCTGCGGCATATGTCGTAGATAGCCTCGTTGTCGACCATGAACGCAGTCAGAGTGCTCAACGGTTATATGGCATGTCAAAATGGAGTTGTACGGTTCAACGACAGCTGTAGATACCTGAGGGGCGGGGTAGATGGCAAACTCGAGTTTTGATTTATTTCCATAATGAACGGAGAGACGTTCCATGAGTAAAGAAGTGAAGCCGGATCCGGTACCACCACCGAACGAGTGGAAGATTAGAAAGCCCTGATGACCGGTACACTGATTTTATTGGCATAACAATGTACATGTCCATCGCCAAGAAACATGATTGGCGGTTACATACAAAGTTACAGAAAAGCATGATATATATAAGCATAACAATAACATTTACGAAATATATTGCTGCTTAATAATATAGTTGGTATTCAGTGTCTCACAAATCAATATTTTACAAGTAGTAACATTCAATTAGTTAATTAATATCATTTAGTTTACTTTTTGCTAAATATATATATTTAGCTAAATTGACAAGTTTGCTTTTAGGTGTTGAATGCATGAGTGTTCTAAACTTATTAATTATTGGTCATGAACAATAATAACAAGGTAAATATGTATTTCTTATATCATTGTAATAAGGACAAACTAATAAGAAATGATATTCTGATTCTACTTGATGCATGTTACATTTTGAGCACAATCTTAAATTGCTTTCATTGTTTCGAAATCATCTTTCTTCTATTGCCAATTTATGGGCTGAACATCGAAATCTAGATAATGCAGTCCGATGTTTAGTATTATCAACACAACTTAAATATTTTTCTTGCGTGAATTCAGTCTTAAATATATTATAACTTTCCAATTTAGAAAAGGAACTTAATTGCGTGCATCATTGCTGTAGATATTGGTCATATATTCTTTGTACAACCATATTAACTTCTATATTACTAACATTTTCCTTGCTCCACAAATATGCATAACCCACTTCTGACAACATATTTTTTTAAACATTAATTGACCAGCTATTTACAAGGTTTCTGTTTGCATCAGATAACAACATCATTCTATATATCAAGGAATTTGGGGCTTTTATAACTTTAAACCAATATTTAGTAATTCTTATTCTATGCAATATTAATAACGGCAGCAATAATACTATTGTTCATTTATAGTGTAATCTACTAATAGTTTGTCCCACGTATCCACGAAACCTCATATTTGTTCATATTTATAAAATAATGTTATTTAAAAAATATACAATTCAAAAATATTGTTCTGTAATATATTTTACTGTATGAACTGTTCATATGAGACTGCTTGATAAATTATCTTATGAACTGTTCATATAACCGCTAGAAATGAAGTGCAAAATAATAATATGTATACATATGTATGTAATTATATGATACATGTATATAGTGAATGTACAATGGTGTATGTTTATAATGTTTTGCTCTCCGAATTTGGAGAACATAAAAGTATATATCTACCCCAAAGTATCTAATCTTCAAACAATTTAAAATAAAATATACATATATGAAGAATATTTAAATATTATGCATTTTGTTCCAGGTGGTTATACAAGAATGCCTTTCATAAAGATGTGTGTAAAATGTATCAAATAAGATGATTGAATATTAATATTGTTTCCATAGTTATTAGTTTGCTCCAAATACTGTAATATAGCATGTGACCGGTTAGGAATTGTGTTGAGTGTATATCATTATAAATGGAACAAACCATTATTTAGAGTGACAACCTTTTTGTTTGTTTTTTCGAATTGTCTTAATTTTAAGTCAGAATTTGCACATTTGTTATTTCCCACATCGTAATTTGCAAAATGACACGACGTCAAAATCACCTTTCTGTCAGTTTCCCCATAGACCGTAATGCAAGCGATATCACATATCGGGCTCTAAGGAAAACTAGACAAGGTTCGCGTTGTTTTCTAAGCTTTTTGTTGAGATAATTAGAAACGATAACATCTCTTTGCTGTAAGGATTATAATGCTGTGTTTGACATACCAGTATTTGAAATTGACATTTAGCTGCACGATATTTGCATAAGTAATTACTAATATCAATAATATACTAGAGGACATAGAAACCGCACACCTACATTACAATATACTAGAGGACATAGAAAACGCACACCTACATTACAATATACTAGAGGACATAGAAAACGCACACCTACATTACAATATACTAGAGGACATAGAAAGCGCACACCTACATTATAATATAATAGAGGACATAGAAAACGCACACCTACGTTACAATATACTAGATGACATAGAAAACGCACACCTACATTACAATATACTAGAGGACATAGAAAACGCACATCTACATTATAATATACCAGAGGACATAGAAAACGCACACCTACATTATAATATACTAGAGGACATAGAAAACGCACACCTACATTACAATATACTAGAGGACATAGAAAACGCACACCTACATTACAATATACTAGAGGACATAGAAAACGCACATCTACATTATAATATACCAGAGGACATAGAAAACGCACACCTACATTATAATATACTAGAGGACATAGAAAACGCACACCTACATTACAATATACTAGAGGACATAGAAAACGCACACCTACATTATTATATACTAGAGGACATAGAAAACGCACACCTACATTATTATATACTAGATGACATAGAAAACGCACACCTACATTATAATATACTAGAGGACATAGAAAGCGCACACCTACATTATAATATAATAGAGGGCATAGAAAGCGCACACCTACATTACTATATACTAGAGGACATAGAAAACGGACACCTACATTACAATATACTAGAGGACATAGAAAACGCATACCTACATTATAATATACTAGAGGACATAGAAAACGCGCAAAGAACAAATATAACATTGTTAAATATGAAATAAACAACGACTACAGCTGTTGAACTTTGCTCACTCTATTAAAACTTATCTATCGACGTAAATATGCAACCCTATTGGAATTGAATACAGCGATTTGTAGCGTTAATAACCACCCACACATGAAATATAGTGTGTTGATAGCTGGCGGATGATATTCAGTGCCACTGGACTATAGAAGGTATTTTACAGGGAGGTAATTTGTAACGCCATTAGCCAAATAATAGACAAGGAGACAAAATAACATACATTTATTCCTTTCTAGCCTTATAATGGAAATAGTGTGTGTCTTGTCGTTGTTTATTTATTATTTTCTAGATATAAGTGATATAGTTATGCACATTAATGTATTCCTATTACGAGTTGCACCGGAGAAACGGAATTACTTAAACATTTGGGTAATACTGGGTTCATAGCATACACACGCGCACGATGTAAGCCCTCTAAATTCAAGGCTTTGAATCTGAAAAAAATAATTTGGGTGTAACGGCTGACGTCATCTTTTAGCACAGAATTTCACAATGGTCATGAAATTCACATCATAACAGAACTTGAGACATTGTCAAGAACTTTCTACAGCACGTTGTTTCAATAAAACCGATCGATATTAATACTATTATGGTGTTTCAGCTTGTAGGGTTTCTCGGACCTTTCTATTTTTAAATATACAACATTAGATACCCATTTTCCCAAGTATACGGTTCAGAATATATTACCACAAAGTAATGGTATATGACTGGATATATGATCATACATATAATGGGTATGTGACGGGATATATGATCATATATGTAATGGGTATGTGACGGGGATATATGATCATACATGTAATGGGTATGTGACGGGATATATGATCACACATGTAATGGGTCTGTGACGGGATATATGATCATACATATAATGGGTCTGTGACGGGATATATGATCATATATGTAATGGGTCTGTCGCGGGGATATATGATCATATATGTAATGGGTCTGTCGTGGGGATATATGATCATATATGTAATGGGTCTGTCGTGGGGATATATGATCATACATATAATGGGTCTGTCGTGGGGATATATGATCACATATGTAATGGGTCTGTCGTGGGGATATATGATCATATATGTAATGGGTCTGTCGTGGGGATATATGATCATATATGTAATGGGTCTGTCGCGGGGATATATGATCATATATGTAATGGGTCTGTCGTGGGGATATATGATCACATATGTAATGGGTCTGTCGTGGGGATATATGATCATATATGTAATGTGTATGTGACGGGATATATGATCATACATATAATGGGTATGTGACGGGGATATATGATCATACATATAATGGGTATGTGATGGGGATATATGATCATATATGTAATGTGTATGTGACGGGGATATATGATCATATATATAATGGGTATGTGACGGGGATATATGATCATACATATAATGGGTCTGTGACGGGGATATATGATCATATATGTAATGTGTATGTGACGGGGATATATGATCATACATGTAATGTGTATGTGACGGGGATATATGATCATATATATAATGGGTATGTGACGGGGATATATGATCATACATATAATGGGTATGTGACGGGGATATATGATCATACATATAATGGGTCTGTGACGGGGATATATGATCATACATATAATGGGTCTGTGACGGGGATATATGATCATACATATAATGGGTATGTGACGGGGATATATGATCATACATATAATGGGTATGTGACGGGGATATATGATCATACATATAATGGGTATGTGACGGGGATATATGATCATACATATAATGGGTATGTGACGGGGATATATGATCATACATATAATGGGTCTGTGACGGGGATATATGATCATACATATAATGGGTATGTGACGGGGATATATGATCATACATATAATGGGTATGTGACAGGGATATATGATCATACATGTAATGGGTCTGTGACGGGGATATATGATCATACATATAATGGGTCTGTGACGGGGATATATGATCATACATATAATGTGTATGTGACGGGATATATGATCATACATATAATGGGTATGTGACGGGATATATGATCATACATATAATGTGTCTGTGACGGGGATATATGATCATACATATAATGGGTATGTGACGGGGATATATGATCATACATATAATGGGTATGTGACGGGGATATATGATCATACATATAATGGGTATGTGACGGGGATATATGATCATATATATAATGGGTATGTGACGGGGATATATGATCATATATATAATGGGTATGTGACGGGGGTATATGATCATACATATAATGGGTCTGTGACGGGGATATATGATCATACATATAATGGGTATGTGACGGGGATATATGATCATACATATAATGGGTATGTGACGGGGATATATGATCATACATATAATGGGTCTGTGACGGGGATATATGATCATATATATAATGGGTATGTGACGGGGATATATGATCATACATATAATGGGTATGTGACGGGGATATATGAGCATACATATAGTGGGTATGTGACGGGGATATATGATCATATATGTAATGTGTATGTGACGGGATATATGATCATATATGTAATGGGTATGTGACGGGGATATATGATCACACATATAATGGGTCTGTGACGGGGATATATGATCACACATGTAATGGGTCTGTGACGGGGATATATGATCACACATGTAATGGGTCTGTGACGGGGATATATGATCATACATGTAATGTGTCTGTGACGGGGATATATGATCACATATGTAATGGGTCCGTGACGGGGATATATGATCACATATGTAATGGGTCCGTAACTGGGATATATGATCACACATATAATGGGTCTGTGACGGGGATATATGATCACATATGTAATGGGTATGTGACGGGGATATATGATCATACATATAATGGGTCTGTGACGGGGATATATGATCACATATGTAATGGGTCCGTGACGGGGATATATGATCACATATGTAATGGGTCCGTGACTGGGATATATGATCACACATATAATGGGTCTGTGACGGGGATATATGATCACATATGTAATGGGTATGTGACGGGGATATATGATCATACATATAATGGGTATGTGACGGGGATATATGATCACATATGTAATGGCTATGTGACGGGGATATATGATCACATATGTAATGTGTCTGTGACGGGGATATATGATCACACATATAATGTGTCTGTGACGGGGATATATGATCATACATATAATGGGTCTGTGACTGGGATATGTGATCATACATATAATGGGTATGTGACGGGGATATATGATCACACATATAATGGGTCTGTGACTGGGATATATGATCACACATATAATGGGTCCGTGACTGGGATATATGATACATACTACTGTCATCAAATTTAAATAGCAATACAATAAATGAATAGGTACATCAGTTCACACAATACATGCAGGACAAAGCTTTTAGTGTATTCGGAAAAGTCCGTAAACGTGGTCATAATCTGTCGAGCACTAATACAAGTAAAAATAAAAATATGTGGTTTAACAAAGATTGTAATTTGCTGCTCGAAAACAATTTAATATTGCGAGAAATACATTTTTAAGAGACAAAACACAAGAAAGTAAACTATTATTTTTAAATAAGAGGCGAGAATGTGCTAATCTAAAGCGCCTGCACAAACGGCAATTTAATTATAAGGAAACCGAACGTGTAAATAACTTAGCTAAATCAAACCCGAAATCATTTTGGAAAAGTGTTAAATCTCAGTATAAAACTAAAGGTCCAAATATTGATAATGTTTCAATTGAAGACATGTTTAATCATTTTGATAACCTGTATGGCTCGCAACCAGAACATGACCACGATACTGTTGATATCACGGACACGGACTTATTTGTGACAATGACCTAGATATAGAGTTTACTGAGTCGGAGATAAGAAATGCTGTATTCGCTCAAAATAATTCGAAAAGCCCTGGAACAGACCAATTAATTGCCGAAGTATTTAAATATTCGTTCGATATAATTGCGACTTTCCCGACTAAACTATACACTACTATATTTAGCTCTGGGGTTTTTCCCACAAAGCTGGGGAGAAGGTATCATTATACCGGTATTCAAGTATTCAACCGTGAAGCCAAACAATTTCGAGGAATTACTCTTAATAATATAATTTCAAAAATATATTCAAAACTATTGGTTAATGGATTACCAGTCCAGCGTGTTACCACTGGACACAACAGATCCGCCCAGATGTTCTAGAGACCCATGGCTTAATCTACAATACAAATAAATACTACTAACGGATCTGTGAAAAATAGCACATATTAACGTATGCGGTTGGACATCTGATAATCATAATCTACGAATGACGTGTAACTGCAAATAGGCGTGTTATCGGTTAACCAAC
This sequence comes from Archivesica marissinica, assembly GCA_014843695.1. Taxonomy (NCBI): domain Eukaryota; kingdom Metazoa; phylum Mollusca; class Bivalvia; order Venerida; family Vesicomyidae; genus Archivesica; species Archivesica marissinica. Next base: position 21,713 of record JABXNX010000196.1, on the reverse strand, counting down.
CGACCATTAAAAATTTTGCATTTATACATCATTCACTACTAGAATACACTACCCCTGTTGGAATACACTACCTACTGCTGGAATACACCACTTGTACATTTATCCACTGCTCACTGCCAGTAGTACAGCAGTACATCACTGGAATGAGTCACTCACCGCTAAATCACACCGCGCATTGCGGTAAATAAACCTAATTGGCTAGTTTCCGGTTACCCGGTTACCTTAAACAATTTTCGAAACAAAAATCCAAATCTTATTTTATTTTTTGAACAGAATTTGCATTTACACATTCACTATTAGAATATACCACATACTGATGGGTTAGCTACTCACTACTGCAAATTCTGAGTACACAGTGGCCGGAAAAGATCACTAACCAAGATCTCCGGCGTAGGATCAATCAACGACCTTTCGCACAGGACATCAAGGGGACATGAAGTGGCGATGGCTGGGACACACCTTGAGAAGGGACAAGCTAAGCATCACCAAGCAGGCTCTTGATTGGAATCCGCAAGGCAAGAGGAAGAGAGGCCGACCAGTCCAAGCATGGAGAAGGACATTGACCTCTGAGCTGCGTACTACCCGAATGACATGGGTAGAAGCCAATGAGCAGCAATGGATAGAGATGGCGAACTGTAGTGGCAGTCCCACACGGGACGAAGATGATTGAGTAAGTAGTGTAACTGTGTTAATGCACATGTCACTATAATAAAATATTTACTAACTTACGTTACTACTAAAACACTTGAAGTCGTGATAGCGCAGTGGATGCGCGTTCGCTTCAGGTGCGAAAGATCCGGAGTTCGAGCCCCACTGGAGCCGTTACGATTGTGCCCTTGGGCAAGGCATTTAAATTACACGTTGCCTCTTCTCTCTCCCTCGTGGCGATGGATTCCATCAGGAATGAGGTCTCGAGCGTGATTTATATAAGTTGAAATAACTTGTTTCGCAATCGAGCTAAAATAAATTCGTATCAAATAAAACACTTCATAAATGAATAATAAATACTAGCGGAAACCGTTTTTTTTAGATATCAGACAATTTCACAAAATAAATGATGTTGCTTAAATGTAAATAATTATGATTAAGTATAATGTATCTCTAATAGAGGAAGATGCATTTAACACATGAGTGTTTTTATTATTTAAAGGCTGACCTATATTTGACCTTAAACACACGAGGAATAGCGGTACAAATGTGACGGTCGACGCACATCGTATTTGCCACATGCGAGGCCCTGCATGGTATACATCTAATACATGAGCACCACTTATATCTATTATGACCCACGTACATATCAGAGGTTATAAATTGCTGAAATTGAAGTTCTGTATTTTTATAGTACTTACAACTGGTATAAACAATTCAACTCCACTTATGGCCCAAATAAGGCTGGTTGCGCGGGTTAGGCAGCCAGTTCCTGCATTGCTGTACCACACATTCAGGCATCAGTTCCCTCTTATGCCAAGTACAGTCTCCTCTTCTAGCCGCTACTTTTCTCTCTATATATCTGACATCTTTCCATGCGCCACAATTATATAGCATTGCCCAAAACCTCCTGTATAGAAGCTTTTTCTCATGTGAATTTAGATTATGCGGTGGACGATTATTAGCAGGCCACCAAAGTTGTTTGTTCTGTTCATTTATTATGCAAGGGGAACACAAGCACAGTGGACACTCAGCAACACCTTCAGCATGCTGAGGCATAGGGGGAGGTACGTAAGCAGCCTCTGCAACGGGCATGGCGGTGGCTGTTTCTTCTATTTCCATCTCTACGTCCCAGTTCTTATTTTGCAAGAAAGTCAGCAATTCTTTTCTCTGCTCATCAGTTACATACATTGTTATTTTACTCAATGGCATCTTGTAGAAATCGGCAGAATATGTGTAATACTCGTATGTTCAAGAGATTATAATTATAATATTATACATGTACTCATAGCATTCACTGTGATTATTATGTAGCATCAATATCGGTAAACACACACTGACACAGAGAAATATTTAAAATATAACAGAAAACTTGCGAATAATACTGTAGATATATAATTAAATGAAGTATGAAGGTTACCATATAACGAACACATATAGTTTATTCATATAAATACATACATATTATATACATGCATACAAATTATCAGTCTCAGTGATTACGCTACGGCTGATCAGGCACCTACATAACATGTAATCTATGTCCCTGGGCTGATCTGGATTATGTAGTTTGAATACTCATAACTATCAATTTTCTTTACAATCAATAATATACGTTTACTTAAATTGTCAGGGCCTCATTTTGACTAATTCTCAGCTCACAGAATGATCGTGCATATTAACCGTTACAAGCCACTAATCACATGGAACAGGTAGTAAAGTATAAATCTTTACAATTGGACGGGGTCAAACTGCAGGCCTATAAAATCATTCACGATGAATATCTAATATCCACAGTGTATTTATTACTTAAATTACCCACGCTGAAAATCTAATATCCACAGTGTTTTTTGCAAAGGTGTACCAGCAGTAAATCTACCACAGTAAGACTTCCCTGATTCGCTTGTCAAAGTACACAAGCAATAAATCTACCCAGGAAGACATCATTCTACGTAATATTTATGTACAGTGTAAGTATTGATGTGTATCTACTATAAATATGACGGATACTTACCTAGATTCTCTGCGTCTACTTATCTTCCTGATCTTGAGTTGTTATCCCATCAACGTCCGCAATGAAAGTGTCCTCCACTGCAAAACCGCCGATAGATGGCGTGACCTCGGCTGTATTCGATTGGTCAACTCGAGTTCCGCTACCCTCACTCGGGATGTTCCGGAGTTAATCGAATACCATGTTGATGTCCACAACACTCCTCCCCACTTTATTTGAAAAGTGGGCCCTCCCTACTCTTGTTTGAAAAGTAGGGAGGTTCATGGGTCACCATCTGTGATCTTCGGCCACCTTGGGTGTTCCTAACCCGTGGCCACGATAAAAGAGAGACGGCCTCTTGATAGTTGTTTGGTTTGAAGTCAAGATAACCAACCAAATGACCAATATATCCTACAGATAAGCTATCTGCTATAGGTAGTACTAGTCCCTTAATATTTTGGATTGAACTAGTACCCTAAAGATTCTATTGTACATGTTCGTAAGTATTTTGAATTGAACAAGTACACAGCACTCCCCATCTGTCCTAGATATAGGCTTAACATTTGTTCGTAACCTATGACACTCGGATGAAAGCCTATATTAACCTGGTTTGACAATAGTCTGGTGGTACCATGATAGTACTAGCATGAATTGACTGCTAGCACGATCCTTAATCCTCTCCCCTCCCACCATTAAAAGGGAAAGGTGCCTCCTCTACCCTCTTGTCTCCTCACTGGTCAACGTTGCACAGACGCTTGGCATTGTCGCCAGCGTACTCCAATGTTGTGGATCCGTTCGTCGTCTTCCGTCTTGCCATTCTTACCATGGACATCCCTGCTATCGGGCAAACATTGTGCACTCGCCGACATATCCTGCTCCCGCTCACTCTGCGTAACTCCCGGAACATCTTTCGTCTGATGAAAGACTTCCGCCTGTATTTCGCTCTGTGATCCTGGAACTTCACACGTTGGGGTTGCAATTCTCCTTTGATCGACTTCCTCTCTCTGATCTCCCGCAGCGTACGAATACCCGCGCCTGATCTGATCTCCCGCAGCATACGAATACCCGCGCCTGATCGTATCCGTCGTTGTCAAAGGTACTGCCTCATCTATCTCCCGGGTGAACTCACCCCAACGGCTGTCAGCCCTCACGCAATTTTGGCACCCACCACATGGAAGGTCTTCTACTCTGACGCGTGCATCGTATGCGTTGCATGGATACTCTGGTAGGGGCATCCGAGACAAAGCATCCGAATTACCGTGTAATTTCCCTGGTCGGTGTTTCACTATCATATTGTACTGTGATAGCTCTTCTATCCACCGGGCTAGTTGTCCATGTGGTTCCTTGAATTTAAGCAGCCATGTTAAGCTTGAATGGTCGGTCCGGACTAGGAACGGTCTCCCCACTTGTACTGGAATGGTGACTGTTGACAATGATGTGTATCTACTATAAATATGACGGATACTTACCTAGATTCTCTGCGTCTACTTATCTTCCTGATCTTGAGTTGTTATCCCATCAACGTCCGCAATGAAAGTGTCCTCCACTGCAAAACCGCCGATAGATGGCGTGACCTCGGCTGTATTCGATTGGTCAACTCGAGTTCCGCTACCCTCACTCGGGATGTTCCGGAGTTAATCGAATACCATGTTGATGTCCACAACACTATCATCATTGTACACACATTATTTACTTATTCCCTAAACGTAAATAAATAATTTATCCCATAATCAAGTAATTCTAGTGGGGGGGGGGGAGAATGACAAACAAGATTTAGGATGAGTCATTTGCATTACCATGTTAATAATTTATTATATAAATGTATAAGCATTTTCTTCAAGATTAACCCTGCGACCATAATATTAACTCAAATAAAATAATTTAATGTTTAGAAGCCTCATAACATAACATAAAATCAGTCTGTGATGTTAAGTACACCCTACTCTGTTAAATTATACATCTCGATATAAGACAGCCACGTAAATACGAAACTGTAGTGCCCGGTGTAGCGTGAGCCCCGTAAGTCCGTGAGGATTGTAAGTTCGCTAGTTGCGGCTTACGGGGCTCACCCTACGGGTATAAGAAACGTAAGTTGTGAGAATTGAAAGTCAATAACAATATCTTTCCTCCACTTTAGTTTAAAGATTTTATTTCTCAATTATTTACAGAGATAAATGATAGTAGATAAAGGCTACTAATGAGACTCCAATTTCCAGTGTATGAGGTTTAAAAACGCTCGTGTTTGTGTATAACCATGACTTACAGAATACGCGGTCAATTGATGGAACAGCTTATTGGTATCGATCACGACACCTGTCAATCAAACTATAATGGATAATCCAATCAGCTATCGATATTTCACACATCCTCAAGTAAACTTGTGTATCCCAATACACATTATCAATGTCTAGGATTAAAGTGTGTTATACCGATTTTAAATCTACAATTCTTACCTTAATTCAATCCTCTTGGCAGGCCCAATGGGATGGTGACATTTTTAACAAACTTCATTCGGTCAAACCAACACTTGGCGAATGGTGCCCAATTTACAGGCCTATTCGTCGAGAAGAAGTCATTCTTGCCCGTCTCAGGATTGGTCATTCTCGAAAATCACATTCATGGCTGTTGTCACGAGATGATGCACCAGAATGTATCCCATGCAATACTCTATACACGGTGGAGCATATCTTAATACACTGTGTTGACCTTCAACCAATCCGGTTGCAGTACTACAATGTGGACAACATTAAAAAACTCTTCGACTCTATCAGAGTAGAGTCCATCATATCATTTATCAAGGCAATAGGATTTATAATAAGCTGTGATATCAATTGTTAATCATGCCTTTGTAGTAATCATTCATTCATATATTACCTGTAATTAATCTTACGTCTTTATAACTTCTTAGTATTAATTTTTACGTAATGCATATACTTATATATAGAATTTTATTTCATACACTCGACAATAAACATAACTTTAATGCGCGCTACATGACCTTAGATGTCGATGCGCCGTAAAACACCATTCATTCATTCATTGTATCCCAATACTGCAGTTTTAAGTTGATTGTAAGATTAGCCAGCTAATTTAAATGCAACTATGAAATCTAGATTTTATCATACAATATGACTGCCGTTGTCATTACCGAAACTGTATTAGTTAGGCGTGTTGTCGTAATAGTTGTATGAAAGTCTGGAGTCTTATGACCTAAGCTGTTGATGCGACACCCCTACATGTTCTATTACAATGTGAATATATTAATAATTCACACAATTCTACCAACGGACATAAAATTATTGGGCAAAATCGTATCTGTATATTGTTTATGATCCTTTTGACTGTCATAAATAATTTAAAGCTAGATAAATCAAGATAAACTAGATTGCAGAACAAGTGTTTACTACATTATATTAATCGTCCTCGAGGCCTCATCTCGATAAAGGAGAGAAGAAGCAATTTAAGTCCCTTGCTAAGGGACACAATCATAACAGCTACAGCTGGACGTGAACTCGGGTCCTTTCGTACCTGAAGCGAATGCGCTACAACTGCACTATTACGACTTCCACAATATCAATGCCACGAGATCAATATTTTAAATATAAAAGATAAACAAGGCCACTAGAAACTCGCTTTTACAGACGGATATGTAGTCTAGCGGTTAACACGTTGGACTGGTAATCCAGGGATCGCAAATTCGATCCCCCGTCTGACACTAATAAAATTAACCGTATTTCAGATGGGACTTTAAACCGTGCACGTAAAAGAACCAGAAGAGACTCTGGAATGGGTCTCTGTCTGTATCATTGCACTATCCTCCAAAAATCTATAATGACTAATCTCTTTAGGAGGCGTTGCTCATATGGGCAACCGGTAACGACGATATATAAACGTACAACCCCCCACCTGACTTTAAGTTTGAATAATTATCATATATAAAGATAAGATTGTGTGTGTGCCTGCCTGTGGGTGTGGTTTTGTGCATGACTGTGTACATAAATACAAACTGACTAGGTACTCGACACACGGACGGCTTGTCCCACGATTGCACGGTATAGAGGCCAGACAGGAATATGAATAAAATCCGAGCTCCTGCCCAAGCTACCATGCTAGAGAGTGTAGCGGGTCCAGTGTCTTTCGCTATGTCATATGTTTATAAATACTAATATGCATTTCTTTTTGTAATCGTCGCTACTCAGGTTGCATAAGTGAGCGACACCTGAAGAGTCATTTTAGATTTTGGAGGATAGTGCAATGATACAGACAGAGAGACCCATTCAATAGTTTGAGGGACTGATGCATTGGCATAGTGATTCACTTTGAGAATTGTTTTGTTATTTCATCGCTTTCAATCCCCACCCAATCCCCATTTTGTTAGTTTTTCACTTGATATAAAACTATATTTTCATACACGTATTATATATTTTGGTATTACTACATAATACGTTTATCTCTTAATCGCCGATAGTGCACACACTTATATATTTAATGGAGATAATCTCAATAAGCTATAAGCTTTCGATTTAATCCATTTTCGTTTTGTATACAATATGTCACCGACTCGAGTTCACAGGGTTTGAACTTGTGTGCCGGTTAACTCTAAATGGGGAATTAGTGTGGTACAGCAGAGTAGCGTACACAAAGTGGTGGCATATGAAGGGGTCAGTCCACGGTGTATGGTCAATTTGAATTAAACCAATGACGATTCCAGTTATTAATTTAATATATATATAATTGTCCAGCAATAACGATAATTAACACAGATTGAAGTTCACGTTAATTATGTAGGTGGTTTTAATGTGTGTTTTATGTGTATTTATCGTGGTTTCTAAAGTAACACACACACAGGCATCATATGAAGTGGTTAGATAGCTATCTCACCTGACCAGCATGAAAACATTATGCCAAGTCTAAATTTACCAATATTAGCTCAGTATTATGCATTTTCTGAGGTGACTTTCAATTCTCACGGCTTGGGGGAAAATGTTGAAGCTGTGAGAATTGAAAGTTCCAGTCAGGGACCTTTTTAAAGTGAACCACAGGCATCATATGAAGTGGTGAGATATCTATCTCACCTGACCAGCATGAAAACATTATGCCAAGTCTAAATTTACTAATATTAGCTCGGTATTATGCATTTTCGGATTGAAATTTCAATTTTCACGGCCTGGGGAAAAATGTTGAAGCTGTGAGAATTGAAAGTTCCGGCCAGGGACCTATCTAAAGTGACCCACAGGCATCATATGAAGTGGTGAGATATCTGTCTCAATTGACCAGCAAGAAAACAATATGTCAAGTCTAAATTTACCAATATTAGCTCAATATTATGCATTTTCTGAGGTGACTTTCAATTCTCACGGCTTGGGGGAAAATACTGAAGCTGTGAGAATTGAAAGTTCCAGTCAGGGACCTTTCTAAAGTGAACCACAGGCATCATATGAAGTGGTGAGATATCTATCTCACCTGACCAGCATGAAAACATTATGCCAAGTCTAAATTTACCAATATTAGCTCAGTATTATGCATTTTCTGAGGTGACTTTCAATTCTCACGGCTTGGGGGGAAATGTTGAAGCTGTGAGAATTGAAAGTTCCAGTCAGGGACCTTTCTAAAGTGACCCACAGGCATCATATGAAGTGGTGAGATATCTATCTCACCTGACCAGCATGAAAACATTATGCCAAGTCTAAATTTACCAATATTAGCTCAGTATTATGCATTTTCTGAGGTGACTTTCAATTCTCACGGCTTGGGGGAAAATTCTGAAGCTGTGAGAATTGAAAGTTCCAGTCAGGGACCTTTCTAAAGTGACCCACAGGCATCATATGAAGTGGTGAGATATCTATCTCACCTGACCAGCATGAAAACATTTATGCCAAGTCTAAATTTACCAATATTAGCTCAGTATTATGCATTTTCTGAGGTGACTTTCAATTCTCACGGCTTGGGGGAAAATTCTGAAGCTGTGAGAATTGAAAGTTCCAGTCAGGGACCTTTCTAAAGTGACCCACAGGCATCATATGAAGTGGTGAGATATCTATCTCACCTGACCAGCATGAAAACATTATGCCAAGTCTAAATTTACTAATATTAGCTCGGTATTATGCATTTTCGGATTGAAATTTCAATTCTCACGGCCTGGGGAAAAATGTTGAAGCTGTGAGAATTGAAAGTTCCGGCCAGGGACCTATCTAAAGTGACCCACAGGCATCATATGAAGTGGTGAGATATCTGTCTCAATTGACCAGCATGAAAACAATATGTCAAGTCTAAATTTACTAATATTAGCTCGGTATTATGCATTTTCTGAGGTGACTTTCAATTCTCACGGCTTGGAGAAAAATGCTGAAGCTGTGAGAATTGAAAGTTCCAGTCAGGGACCTTTCTAAAGTGACACACAGGCATCATATGAAGTGGTTAGATATCTATCTCACCTGACCAGCATGAAAACATTATGCCAAGTCTAAATTTACCAATATTAGCTCAGTATTATGCATTTTCTGAGGTGACTTTCAATTCTCACGGCTTGGGGGAAAATGCTGAAGCTGTGAGAATTGAAAGTTCCAGTCAGGGACCTTTCTAAAGTGACCCACAGGCATCATATGAAGTGGTGAGATATCTATCTCACCTGACCAGCATGAAAACATTATGCCAAGTCTAAATTTACCAATATTAGCTCAGTATTATGCATTTTCTGAGGTGACTTTCAATTCTCACGGCTTGGGGGAAAATGTTGAAGCTGTGAGAATTGAAAGTTCCGGTCAGGGACCTTTCTAAAGTGACCCACAGGCATCATATGAAGTGGTGAGATATCTATCTCACCTGACCAGCATGAAAACATTATGCCAAGTCTAAATTTACCAATATTAGCTCAGTATTATGCATTTTCTGAGGTGACTTTCAATTCTCACGGCTTGGGGGAAAATGCTGAAGCTGTGAGAATTGAAAGTTCCAGTCAGGGACCTTTCTAAAGTGACCCACAGGCATCATATGAAGTGGTGAGATATCTATCTCACCTGACCAGCATGAAAACATTATGCCAAGTCTAAATTTACCAATATTAGCTCAGTATTATGCATTTTCTGAGGTGACTTTCAATTCTCACGGCTTGGGGGAAAATTCTGAAGCTGTGAGAATTGAAAGTTCCAGTCAGGGACCTTTCTAAAGTGACCCACAGGCATCATATGAAGTGGTGAGATATCTATCTCACCTGACCAGCATGAAAACATTATGCCAAGTCTAAATTTACTAATATTAGCTCGGTATTATGCATTTTCGGATTGAAATTTCAATTTTCACGGCCTGGGGGAAAATGTTGAAGCTGTGAGAATTGAAAGTTCCGGCCAGGGACCTATCTAAAGTGACCCACAGGCATCATATGAAGTGGTGAGATATATGTCTCAATTGACCAGCAAGAAAACAATATGTCAAGTCTAAATTTACTAATATTAGCTCAGTATTATGCATTTTCTGAGGTGACTTTCAATTCTCACGGCTTGGAGAAAAATGCTGAAGCTGTGAGAATTGAAAGTTCCAGTCAGGGACCTTTCTAAAGTGACCCACAGGCATCATATGAAGTGGTGAGATATCTATCTCACCTGACCAGCATGAAAACATTATGCCAAGTCTAAATTTACCAATATTAGCTCAGTATTATGCATTTTCTGAGGTGACTTTCAATTCTCACGGCTTGGGGGAAAATGCTGAAGCTGTGAGAATTGAAAGTTCCAGTCAGGGACCTTTCTAAAGTGACCCACAGGCATCATATGAAGTGGTGAGATATCTATCTCACCTGACCAGCATGAAAACATTATGTCAAGTCTAAATTTACTAATATTAGCTCGGTATTATGCATTTTCTGAGGTGACTTTCAATTCTCACAGCTTGGAGAAAAATGCTGAAGCTGTAAGAATTGAAAGTTCCAGTCAGGGACCTTTCTAAAGTGACACACAGGCATCATATGAGGTGGTTAGATAGCTATCTCACCTGACCAGCATGAAAACATTATGCCAAGTCTAAATTTACCAATATTAGCTCAGTATTATGCATTTTCTGAGGTGACTTTCAATTCTCACGGCTTGGGGGGGAAATGTTGAAGCTGTGAGAATTGAAAGTTCCAGTCAGGGACTTTTTTAAAGTGAACCACAGGCATCATATGAAGTGGTGAGATATCTATCTCACCTGACCAGCATGAAAATATTATGCCAAGTCTAAATTTACCAATATTAGCTCAATATTATGCATTTTCTGAGGTGACTTTCAATTCTCACGGCTTGGGGGAAAATTCTGAAGCTGTGAGAATTGAAAGTTCCAGTCAGGGACCTATCTAAAGTGACCCACAGGCATCATATGAAGTGGTGAGATATCTATCTCACCTGACCAGCATGAAAACATTATGCCAAGTCTAAATTTACTAATATTAGCTCGGTATTATGCATTTTCTGAGTGAATTTCAATTCTCACGGCTTGGGGGAAAATGTTGAAGCTGTGAGAATTGAAAGTTCCGGCCAGGGACCTATCTAAAGTGACCCACAGGCATCATATGAAGTGGTGAGATATCTGTCTCAATTGACCAGCATGAAAACAATATGTCAAGTCTAAATTTACTAATATTAGCTCAGTATTATGCATTTTCTGAGGTGACTTTCAATTCTCACGGCTTGGAGAAAAATGCTGAAGCTGTGAGAATTGAAAGTTCCAGTCAGGGACCTTTCTAAAGTGACACACAGGCATCATATGAAGTGGTTAGATATCTATCTCACCTGACCAGCATGAAAACATTATGCCAAGTCTAAATTTACCAATATTAGCTCAGTATTATGCATTTTCTGAGGTGACTTTCAATTCTACGGCTTGGGGGAAAATGTTGAAGCTGTGAGAATTGAAAGTTCCAGTCAGGGACCTTTCTAAAGTGACCCACAGGCATCATATGAAGTGGTGAGATATCTATCTCACCTGACCACTCTGGAATGGGTCTTTGTCTGTCTGTATCATTGCACTATCCTCCACAAATCTAAAATGACTAATCTCTCCATGAGGCATCGCTAATAATTTGCATAATAAATTATGGCTTGTCCATTTTCAGAGGGGACAAGCTCTGTGTCTGTCTGTCTGTCTGTCTGTCTGTCTGTCTGTCTGTCTGTCTGTCTGTCTGTCAAAAATATTTTCCCCGAGTACTTGAATAATTAAATGTTTCATTATTATTAAAACCTATTTAAAATTGACGTCACTGTTTTCAGTTAATATTTAGGTGATAGATTTGTTTACGTTCATTGTATACCGGTATGTATGTTCAGCTTATATTAAATTGCTTCACACCCCTATAACATTAAAGAAAGATGTGGATGTCTTGCATAATATTAACTTATAGTACATGACCATTATACTAATATTACTGAGTCAATTGCAAACAGATGGCAACAACTGTAATAGAACAGAGAATGGAGCAACACAATAAATGTAAAAAGAAAACAAAATAAATGGGTTTTTGGGGGGGGGGGGGGTAGCCGGATTGGGGGGAGCCGGATCGGCAGGGGGGGGTAAAAAGTGGTGGCAATTTGATTTTCTCCCGTGGAAATCCTACAAGACCACTATATATAACCTGTACTAGTTTGTAAAAAAATATGCTAATAGCTAATCAGCAGGGTAGCTGCACATGAACATGGTTGTTGTGTAAGCTAATATATGTATATTGGAGAGAACTTATAGTTCTTGACATATTCAGTAAGGCCATACCACCAGTATCATAAGGTGATTGATGATATGGTCTTGGTGACACCACTGTGACCACCCAGTGGGCTGCCATGAAACTTCTTTATTTAAGATATTGGTGCGTCTCTCATAAGTCATATTAGGTTCGCAGTATCTCTCTTACATACTACATTGCCTGAAATAAAGAACAAACTGTTGTCAAAATACATAGATAACAAATATAACTGTTAAGTTACAAAATGTGTCAGAGAACACAAATGCCGTTTTGTCAGTAAACAAAAGCAATTTAGTGAAAGTCATGATAGCGCAATGGTAGCGCGTTCGCTTCAGGTGCGTAAAGGCCTGGAGTTCGAGCCCCGCTGGAGCCGTTACGATTGTGTCCTTAGGCAAGGCATTTAAATTCCATGTTGCCTCTTCTCTCTCCCTCGAGGCAATGGAATGAGGTCTCGAGAGTGATTAATATAAGTTATAAGAACTTTTGCAATCGAGCTAAAATATATTTGTATAAACTAAAAGTAATTTATGGGTTTAAAGTAGGTCACAGTGCCTGGGTAAGGATTTGATGCAGTAAGGATGACTGACTAGTAAATTTATTTAATGTCGCCACCGCATAAATGCATTTGGGCGACTGAGATTTCTAAGAAGATTAAAATACCCATCATCTAAAAGTGATGGTTTTGCCTATCGTAATTATTATAACTAGATGTTTAGTGGGATATGAGGGCTGCTGTAATCTCAGTGTGTGTTCGGTTTTCATATCTCCGACTGTCGCTCACACAATAATTTGTGTCAGCGATAGTCGGGGTAGACCGGATGAATAAAATACCCGGTACATGTATACGTCTAAGATGTCTCAGACTGCATATATATAAATTAAAATATATGATTACCATTTCTACTATGATTATGTGACGAGAATATCTTGTTACACCTGCAATGTCGCATCATAGTATAATACTGTGATCGACATGCCACAAGACAATAAAGTCTTCCACCCATATCCGTCCAGCATCCGACATTTTACATTAAAATTACAAAGTTATGTACTAAAATACTTTTAGTTAAGACTACGAAGTTTAAAATATGTGTACTATGGTAAAACCATGAAGTTAAGAACAAGTGGACTGTCTTAATGTGTATATGTACTATGATAGTTCATAACTGATCCCCGAGTACATATAATTATAACCAGTCATACAGATATATAGCCGGGTAATAACGGATCTCCCATATACATGGGAAATTCAAATTTTGTTTATATATCACATTCATATTCTCAGCCCACTATGTCGTTTGGACATCTTTTTTAACATATTTAAGAAAGACCAAATTAATATGGGTTACCCTTAAAAATTATAATTATATACTAAACCCATATTTCATTGCAGTAAGCTGCAATAAGTGAAAGTTCATTTTTACTTGAAACATAGTATGTTACAGAGGATGTGATTTTGTGTTCCCTCATATTCCCACCCCCCATGTTTTATATTCCCCTGTGTACTGGGATCATTAATTGTTATAAGATAACAACTATACCCCTGTGTGACAACATTTATGATCAGTACATTAAAAAACACTTCCGTAGCAATTCCAATGGTCACCTTAATAGAGCCAGTAAAATTGTAATAATGTTTAAAATATACTCACGTATTTACATTAAAAAGACAGTCACACAGGGAATAGCCAAACAAATAATAACCGTAGATCCTTGTTGTATCAAAAACCTGTATGGCAGTAATCCGGTTCCGTTGTTTATGTTCGGTTTTTCGGAGATAGACCGACAGCATGCATTGTTCGCAACAAGATTATTCCCATGGCTATGGGGTTTGCTGTCATAATGTTCCTACATGTACTAATTTACTAAACTAAACTGGACACTTGCATGGATCTTGAAGATTTACATAAAATGGTGACAAGAAATGATATCCGAAATTTCCTCTAATACCCTAGTATAATTCCAGGGATACATTATTAAAGGAACATTTTTGCAAGAATCTTGAGACATATGGTGTTCATATTAGCATTCCCCGTCACTAATATTTACACTATTTAGAGAAAGTGACTTATTATGGGAATACATAATGAAGAAAGATAAGTTTGAAAGGACACGTGTCTGTCGGAGAGATGTTCACAGCTCATAATGTGTCCTTCATATCTCCCAAGATCCTTGTTATTACATTATTAAACTGGGAGAGTACCATGCGCGAGTCCAGATATATATTGTGTAGCAAATGAGCTGGGCAAGTTAGCCCATGTTCATCATCACCACATTTCATATTGTTGTAAATCTACTTAAAATTAAATGATTATGACAGCCCTACCCATCCATGGGTATGTCCAATACAAAGATCTTCTGCATAAGTTTCAGCCGGATAAGTCACTTATATCATTTATGGTATGAGTATTATAGACATACCCCTCATACAAAATTCCAGGTAATAACATAATCACTACATTCAGATTAGGGATGGGGTCATTATTCGTTGGGATGGAAAAATGACCTGCCTTCACTCGGATAATCTACATTAAGGGTGTCATATTCTATGCATGGACCAGTTTCCTGCACATAGGGAGGCACACGTCATAAAACATAATGTTGTCTGTCCTTGCTCATACAATAATAAAATATTACTTATTTGCGTTCAATTTATCGTCGCTACCGTTTGCCCATATGAGCGACGCCTCCTGAAGAGATTAGACATTTTAGATTTTTGGAGGATAGTTCAATGATACAGACAGAGACCCATTCCAGCGTCTGCTCTGTTTCTTTTACGTGCACAGTGTAAAGCAACGACACAAGACCTCGGTTTATCATCACATCTGAAAGACTGTTAATTTTATTAGGGTCAGATGGGGGATTCAGAACCTGAGAACTTATTATAAATGATATAAAACATGTAACCAGTGTATTGGGAACACAGGAAGTGTCACTGTTGGTTGCAGATCCCTAAAAATAAGGTTTTATTGCTTTTCACACCTGTGGCAAACAGGATAAGGCTTAATTTGGTCCACAATAGTCAGAACTTGTGGTGGCACACGGCCTCAAGGGTGTTCAGGTAGCAGACTTCAAACCGGACAAGCGGACCTGGCACCGCCCTGGATGCTAGTTACCTGAGATCCAGTGATAGATATTACAATATCGAGCAAAGTGAAGAAATCCGATTTGGGTCACCTCGCCAGATTGGAAGTACAATGTCATATTGAGGAAAACTACAGCAATCACCTCAAAATATAATTATACAGATGGATCAAAATGCCCCGATTCTGGCAAAGTAGCTGTAGCTGTAGTCATTCCATCCCTACAATGTGAATATGTAGAAAGTTGCTGGATAGTAGATAATAATTCACCGAAAAATGTGATATTATCTGACTCACTTTCATCACTGGTCTCATTACAATCAAGGAATAGTAAGTCTAGACCAGATCTAATCAAAGACATAGGTAAATTACATAATGAGGGTTTGAACTTGGACCTTCAGGTTACCATAGCATGGTGTGCAGCAGTGCACATATAGGTATCACTGGAAATGAGCTGGCTGACAGGGCAGCCAAGTCGGGCCTGGAGCATACAAATGTAGAAAATAAAGTGAAGCTCGCACTCATGGAGATCTACTCATTTATCAGGGCTGAAACAATTACCCGTTGGAGCCAAACTTTATATAATAGGCCTTTTAAACAAACCTATAAGTTGAGCTCTGTGGGGCTCAGTTGACCGGTGCCTAATATTCCCATTCTATAAAAATAGATAAGTGCATTAGTAGACTGAGACTGGGGACAAATCTGTTGCCTGGTAATGATGGACAACATATACTTAAATTGGATCCGGTTTGTCCCACATGTCGGGTGAAGTACACCACCGAACATTTTCCGCTAGACTGTAGTGTGCACGGGACTCATCGAGCTGATCTGCGGGCTGCTGTTGCAATCTTGAGAATGTCCTCAACCCCAGAAAGGCTGCCCAAACATCAGTATACAAAGCTCTGGAGACCTACATCTTAGACTGTCAGATGTCCGACAAAATATAGAGGACCTGTGCAGTTATGGCTGGCTCAGACACAAGTTCCCATACTTTTGCAGCTTGTTAGTAGATTAATAAACCAGTTAGTAGTGCAGAAACTAGCCTCACTAGAGTCCTTTCCGAAAAGCAATTTTATTGCCGGTTTCTCATCATTTGAGTGGGAGATTTTTGACCCCAGGTGAAAGAGTTTACTTAAATTTCATCTTAGGGCTCTTTTGGGGCTACAGTCATCACTATAACTTAAATCAATATAAATTTGGGAAAATCTACAACGACCTGGAAAAAATTAATTTTATATATCAATACCCCCGCTAATAGAACCCTTCGGACAGATCCCACGCTTATGCCTCTGTCCACACAGCCACGTTAATATATTATGAAAATAAATAACTACTTATCAGTTAATACAATAGTTTCAGTAATATAAGTAATTACTAGTAATTACTTATATGACCCCCCTATTTTTGTATTAATATCGCCTCTCCCCCCTGTGACCAAATATGTAGGAGACAAACATTTGTTCATCTCTTCATAAATCTGCCCTAAACTAATAGATTTAATCATATATATGGAAATAATATTGTCCGAGTCAGACCAGGTAAAATCCAGAGCCCCTGGTCCAATCCACCCAGAGTAGTAGGTAAGATAGCACGCAGAACAATTGATAAGTACAGCCAGGCTAGGTACCAAACCAATGATCAATTGTATCGGGATGCCAGGGGCTGCGGTTTTCGACCTTCTCATTTGGGATAGTCCGAGGCGAGGAATACTCTCGCTACCTATTGGGTGTTCTATGTACCTAATAGGATGGTACACTTAGTGTACCTGTCCCTGGTTATCCTGACCAGATCATGATAATAGAAATTTGAATATCCCTTATCAAAACTGACCAAACAGAGATTTCTTCAAAAACAAATATTTAGCACAATTTTGAGCCCAGTATTTTCTCAAATTATCTGATTTATCCAGATTATTTGTATATTTTCAGAAGCATTAACATGCTATTGACCCAAAATTATCAATTAAGGTAGCCTGATTATAGTAGGATCATAATTGAGACCCCTATGCTATGACATATGTGTAATGTCAAAACATAGTGTGTTTGTTCAGTTTTTGGTCAATTACACAAAAGATTGAAAGTATAAAGGGATAAATAAAATCCCCATGTATACATAATAAAATATTATATACATAATTAAACAAACTAGAGTGAGGTTGGTAAAATTTCCAAGAAAATGCCCTTTGAGATTGTTGCCATATAAAGTGAGAAATCTGATTTATTATACCACATGTGTCATGCATACATAACCTAGTTTTTATGATCATTTATCTAATATCCACAGAATGTTTATGCTTTTCTATAAACATCAATATGATATTGACTTCAAATAATCAAATAAGGATACCTAACTGTATTATTACCACAGTTGAGGCCCTTATGCTATGACATATGTGTAATGTCAAAACGTAGTGTTTTTGTTCAGTTTTTGGTCAATTACACAAAAGATTGAAACGTATAAAGGGATAAAAATCCCCATGTATACATAATAAAATATTATATACATAATTAAACAAACTAGAGTGAGGTTGGTAAAATTTCCAAGAAAATGCCCTTTGAGATTGTTGCCATATAAAGTGAGAAATCTGATTTATTATACCACATGTGTCATGCATACACCATAACCTAGTTTTTATGATCATTTATCTAATATCCACAGAATGTTTATGCCTTTCTATAAACATCAATATGATATTGACTTCAAACAATTAAATACGGTTACATAACTGTATTATTACCACAGTTGAGGCCCTTATGCTGTGACATATATATGGGCAATGTTGTCCAATTCTGACTTTTTGTTTTGGGATTATATGTGCTCAGTCAAACTATCCTGTGAGTGCTTCTTGGGATAAATATCCTAAAATGTATAGAATATAACACTATGCTTATTGCAAGCTGTTATAATTTCCCCTTACCCCCTAGACCCGCACCTGAAATAACCCTTTCTGGTCTGTATTTTGATCCCCACGCTAACAAAGGTCAACTCGGTACACATTCCTGAGGCAGAGGAATGATAATATGAACATATATCTCAAAATTCTTGCAAAAATGATACTTTATCCCTGGAATTATACTAGGGTGTTCGAGGAAATTTCAATTATCATTTCAGGTCACCTTTTTATGTAATTCTTCATTGTTCAAATCCATGCAAGAATCCAGTTTAGTTTAATTTAGTAAAAGAAGCATAGATAGGAACATTATGACAGCAAACCGCCTATCAATGGGAATAGTCTTGTCGCGAAAAATGCCTGGGTGCTGTCGGTCTATCTCCAAGTAAGCATGAACAACCGAACCGGATTACTGCCATACAAGTTTTTTCATTCGACAAGGATCTACGGTTATTATTTGTTTGGCTATTCCCTGTGTGACTGTCTTTTTAATGTAAATACTTGAGTAAATTTCAAACATTATTACAATTTTACTGGCTCTACTAAGGAGACCGTTGGAATTGCTACGGAAGTGTTTTTTAACGTACTGATCATAAATGTTGTCACACAGGGGTATAGTTGTTATTTTATAACAATTAATGATCCCAGTACACGGGGAAATATAAAACATGGGAGCGGGAATATGAGGGAGGGAACACAAAATCACATCCTCAGTAACCTACTATGTTTCAAGTGAAAATGAACTTTCACTTATTGCAGCTTACTGCAAAGAAATATGGGTTTAGTTATATATTTATGTTTTTAGGGGTAACCCATATTAGTTTGATCTTTCTTAAAATGTTAAAAAAGATGTACAAGCGACATAGTGGGCCGAGGACACAAATGTAATATATAAACACAATTTGAATTATAATTTCCCATGTATATGGGAGATTTGTTATTACCGGCTATATATCTGTATGACTGGTTATAATTATATGTACTCGGGGGATCAGTTATGAACTATCATAGTACAGATACATATTAAGACAGTCCAATTGCTCTTAATCTTCTTAGTACACATATTTTAAACTTCGTAGTCTTAACTAAAAGTATTTTAGTCCATAGCTCTGTAATTTTAATGCATAATGTTGGATGCTGGATCCATGGATATGGGTGCAAGACTTTATTGTCTTGTGACATGTAGATCACAGTATTACAGTATAACGCGATATTGCACATGTAACAAGGTATTCTCGTCGTATTAGAAATGGTAAACATATTTTTATATATATGCAATCTTAGACATCTTAGAAGTATATGTGCACCGGGTATTGTATTCACCCGGTCTACCCCTGACTGTCTCTGACACAAATTCCTGTGTGAGTGACAGTTGGCGATATGAAAACCAAACACATACTGAGATTACAGCAGCCCTCATAGCCCACTAAACATCTAGTTATAATAATTGCGATAGGCAAAACCATCACTTAGATGATGGGCATTTTAATTATCTTAGAAAACTCGCCCAAATGCATTTATGCGGTGGTGACTTTAAATAAACTTGTCAGACATATTAATTAAATTTATTAAAGAAATATACATCAATTTCTGCTGAATAAGCATCCAACAAGCATTTTAACTTGATGTGTGTGTGCGTTTTACGTTTATTTATTGTGGATAGTGCAATGATACCGACAGAGACCCATTCCAGAATCTCCTCTGGTTCTTTTACATGCACGGTGTAAAGCACCGACACGAGACCTCGGTTTAAAGTCCCATCTGAAGACTGTTATTTTATTATGTCAGACGGGGATCGAACCTGCGATCCCTGGATTACCGTCCAATAGTTAACCCTGGACTACAGTCACCTGTCACCCTAAATCATAGGGTTCATTAATCCATGGCATCGAAAAGTGACCCTTCTCTCATACATGTAAGTCTACACATAAGGGGTCATTATTCTATGGCATCGAAAAGTGACCTGCCCTCACTTGTTCAGTGTATACATAGGGGGTGGGGGTCATTGTTATTATTTGTTGTATGCTTGTCTGTGTAAATATTATGCATATACATTATGTGAACCGCCTAGTTATACAGCACCCACCATATCATCGTTAGAAATTGTCTGTGTACTTATATTTATATTTTCATATTCAATATATTTATGTTATTCTGTACATCATTGATTCAAAATAAATGTTGCTAGGCCTTAAACAGTGTTAATTAACATTTAATTATAATACATTTAACATTTTCCCACTATATATTGCCATTCGCAAGGGGAGTAATTGTTCCGCAAGGGGGTCAATATTCCATGACCGACTAATAACCCGAGAGACATTATTTTGAGGGGGGTCAATATTCTATACGACACCAGGTTCAATACTCGGTCAGGCCACATATGTAGTGTCATCGAGGTAGGCGTCTCACACACATTGCTTAGTACTGTTAACCGCTTAGGTCGGCTAAGCCTGCCTAGTCAGGTCGGCTAAGCGTGTCCAGGAAAACAAGCGTAGTTCCTCGCAAGGGGTTTGACATTATTGGCAGTGTATTTAGCTTAATAAATAGTTAAACACAAGCTGCCTCGTTCTTATATTGTTGTTATATACTTTTTTCCGGTGTCTTTCGGTATTTCTATATGTTGGAGAACAGTCTATTTCTACAAAAAATGTAAGTGGCATAGTTTCCGTCCTCGTTCGATATTTCGGATAAATGTGAAAATATATATGATTTTTAACGTTTCTATTCATTAGATTATTGCTCGATCGAGCTATTATAGCTTGATCGAGCTATTATAGCTTGTTCTGGACTGTTCTCCAACCTGTTCTAGGGACAGTGTCATTTGATCATCTTTGTAAACAAAATTAAAATAGTGTGCATTATTCAGTTATTTGTACAAAACAAAACTGAAAATGACATAATGTGTGTTAATTGTCACATTAATTTGGGATAAAACTTTACCTGTACAAAGCTCATGTAGATTTGAGTTAAATTGGGTTGAAAAATGAGCCAGTGTGTGGTCTCGGAGTTTCGAAACAATCAAACATTTACAGTCAAATTACAACTGATAACACCGTGCCAACCGTTACAAACAAGTCACTAACATCATTACTGAATAATGGAATGTGTTAACTGCTTCAATTAATAAAAAAATTAATACCAAACAGTAGATTTCTAATATAATTATTTACCTCATTTAGCTAGATGTCAATAAAGTTGGCTGTTCCATTAATTGACCGCGTGTATTCGTATCCGGTAAGCAAGGATAAAGCATACACCGGAGTAATCTATATAGAAATTGGAAAATCCCCTCCACAGACACACTTTTTAACTATCTATAGGTTCATACATGTCACATAATACTGATAATTAGCACAACTATTGAAAATAAAGCGAATGTCTCTCATTCCTCAC
>JABXNX010001920.1:0-10992 GCA_014843695.1 Archivesica marissinica | reverse complement strand
GGCAACAGTTAGGGATTATTTCCTATTGATGGTGTATGAATATTTTGAATTCAGTAAATCGTACATTTGCTTGATCTACTCTACAGGTACCGATTGGTCGCAAGTTGTATTTTCAGCATATCATCAATATTATTGATAAATGACAAATTAAAATTAGATAAAGAACGTTACGATAATGTCGAATACATGACTATTATTTTGAGTATTTAGTGTGTTTATGACGGCATTGCTACACACTTATGATTTCATGCTAGCGAACATTTTATGTTATGTTATATTTCGGGTTTTACGCCTGCATCAGCACCATTTCGGGCTATATCGCCGGCGGGCAGTTTACCTAACAACACCTTTCATGGGCATGCTCCAGCGGTTAACCAGTACTTGGGTGCACCAACCTCCGTAAGAAACTGCCAACTTTTCATATAAATGAGACACGGCCTGAGTGGGGCTCGAACCCGTGACCACCAGTGATGATAGGTTACAGTGGTATACAAGTCAGCGACCGTAACCACTCGACCACGGAGGCGGACTTTTTAAGCATCTGCAATATAAACATGAACATGAGTAGTATTGTGATATTGTGATATTTTATTTCTGAATTTCAATAGGCTCAAAAGCCCATGAGGACACATACATGCATACTTTATGGCAAACAGTGATACTAGTATAAATTATATAAATAATTGTACAATGTACATAGATATCAAACATAAAGAAATATATAGTTGTTCAAATTTGGAGAAGGTTATACGTATTCATGATCATATTTTACATATAGTATGCATACATTTACAGTAATTACTAACATTTAAAATATTGCTATATTGTAGCATAAGTTACTATAATATTGTAATATTCCAGATTATTTATATTGCTTATCTGTTCATTCGCTATTTAAATGTTCTCTCTAACTAATAATAAATAGACATTTTTAAAATGAAACCAATATGACGTGGATCTTAAACGAAACGAAACAGAAAGACAAACAGATGGTTTCCTAATGTGTAATTCAATTTGTAAGTTAACTATTTAGCATCCACGCTCACTCAAGTACAAGATTCGGATGGTGTGCTAACTATGTAACACGTTATGTAATACAACATACATTTCTAAGGCGTTAGCTGAAAGTACCTGGAAGTACATTACATTATGTGCTGCATACAGATTTCATTTCGTTTTGCAAAAGCATTATGTATATACACACATAATTTCCTAATTATAGTATTGTAGTATAAGCGAACCTTATATATGCATATACACGTGAACATTGAACCTTATATATGCATATACACGTGAACAATGAACCTTATATACCTTATATATGCATATACACGTGAACATTGAACCTTATATATGCATATACACGTGAACAATGAACCTTATATACCTTAGTTTAAACATATTTTATTCGGATCAAATACATATATACATATATAAATACAATTCTTATACATTGGAACCGATATGGGTCGAGAAACAAGCTTAAAGCTTATATGAATCCCTTCCCATATATATATATATGCATATACACATGAACATTGAACCTTATATATGCATATACACGTGAACATTGAACCTTAAACCATATATGCATATACACGTGAACATTGAACCTTATATATGCATATACACGTGAACATTGAACCTTATATATACATATACACGTGAACATTGAACCCTATATATGCATATACACGTGCACATTGAACCTTATATATGCATATACACGTGAACATTGAACCTTATATATGCATATACACGTGAACATTGAACCTTATATATGCATATACACGTGAAAATTGAACCTTATATATGCATATACACGTGAACATTGAACCAACCTTATATATGCATATACACGTGAACATTGAACCTTATATATGCATATACACGTGAACATTGAACCTTATATATGCATATACACGTGAACATTGAACCTTATATATGCATATACACGTGAACATTGAACCTTATAAACCTTATATATGCATATACACGTGAACATGTGTAGTATAAGCGAACCTTATATATGCATATACACGTGAACATGTGTAGTATAAGCGAACCTTATATATGCATATACACGTGAACATTGAACCTTATATATGCATATACACGTGAACTTGAACTAATACCTATATATGCATATACACGTGAACTTGTGTAGTATAAGCGAACCTTATATATGCATATACACGTGAACATTGAACCTTATATATGCATATACACGTGAACATGTGTAGTATAAGCGAACCTTATATATGCATATACACGTGAACATGATGTAGCTATACAGACGAACCTTATATATGCATATACACGTGAACAAACCAATGTGCATATACACAACAGAACCGTATATATGCATATACACGTGAACATGAACCGTATAAGCATATACACAACATTGAACCTTATATATGCATATACACGTGAACATTGACCTATATATGCAAACACAACAAACCAAACAAACACAAAAAAACAACCACAAACACAACAGAACCTATATATGCAAACAAACATGAACCTTATATATGCATATACACGTGAACATTGAACCTTATATATGCATATACACGTAACATGAACCTTATATATGCATATACACGTGAACATTGAACCTTATATATGCATATACACGTGAACATGTGTAGTATAAGCGAACCGTATATATGCATATACACGTGAACATGTGTAGTATAAGCGAACCTTATATATGCATATACACGTGAACATTGAACCTTATATATGCATATACACGTGAACATGTATAAACCTTATATATGCATATACACGTGAACATGAACCTATATATGCATATACACGTGAACATGTGTATATATATGCATATACACGTGAACATGAACCTTATATATGCATATACACGTGAACATTGAACCTTATATATGCATATACACGTGAACATTGAACCTTATATATGCATATACACGTGAACATGAACCGTATATATGCATATACACGTGAACATGAACCTATATATGCATATACACTGAACATCGAACCGTATATATGCATATACACGTGAACATGTTATATAGCTATAAGAGAACCTTATATATGCATATACACGTGAACATGTGTAGTATGAACCTTATATATGCATATACACGTGAACATTGGTATATGTATAACGTGAACTGAACCTATATATGCATATAAGCACATGATATATATGCTATAGTAACAGAACCTTATATATGCATATACACGTGAACATTGTATATATGCATAACAAGAACCTTATATATGCATATACACGTGAACATGTGTAGTATAAACCAACAAACACAACATTGAACCTTATATATGCATATACACGTGAACATGTGTAGTATAAGCGAACCTTATTTATGCATATACACGTGAACATGTGTAGTATAAGCGAACCTTATATATGCATATACACGTGAACTTGTGTAGTATAAGCGAACCTTATATATGCATATACACGTGAACATGTGTAGTATAAGCGAACCTTATATATGCATATACACGTGAACATGTGTAGTATAAGCGAACCTTATATATGCATATACACGTGAACTTGTGTAGTATAAGCGAACCTTATATATGCATATACACGTGAACTTGTGTAGTATAAGCGAACCTTATATATGCATATACACGTGAACATTGAACCTTATATATGCATATACACGTAACATTGTAGTAAAGAACCTTATATGTGCATATACACGTGAACATTGAACCATATATATGCATATACACGTGAACATTGAACCTTATATATGCATATACACGTGAACATTGAACCTTATATATGCATATACAGTGAACATTGAACCTTATATATGCATATACACGTGAACATTGAACCTTATATATGCATATACACGTGAACATTGAACCGTATATATACATATACACGTGAACATTGAACCGTATATATGCATATACACGTGAACATTGAACCTTATATATGCATATACACGTGAACATGTGTAGTATAAGCGAACCTTATATATGCATATACACGTGAACATGTGTAGTATAAGCGAACCTTATATATGCATATACACTTGAACCTTATATATGCATATACACATGAACATTGAACCAAATATATGCATATACACGTGCAAATTGAACCTTATATATGCATATACACGTGAACATTTGTAGTATAAGCGAACCTTATGTATGCATATACACGTGAACATTGAACCTTATATATGCATATACACGTGAACATGTGTAGTATAAGCGAACCTTATTTATGCATATACACGTGAACATTGATCCTTATATATGCATATACACGTGAACATGTGTAGTATAAGCGAACCTTATTTATGCATATACACATGAACATGTGTAGTATCAGCGAACCTTATATATGCATATACACGTGAACATGTGTTGTATAAGCGAACCTTATTTATGCATATACACGTGAACATGTGTAGTATAAGCGAACCTTATTTATGCATATACACGTGAACATGTGTAGTATAAGCGAAACTTATATATGCATATACACGTGAACATGTGTAGTATAAGCGAACCTTATATATGCATATACACGTGAACATGTGTAGTATAAGCGAACCTTATTTATGCATATACACGTGAACATGTGTAGTATAAGCGAACCTTATATATGCATATACACGTGAACATGTGTAGTATAAGCGAACCTTATATATGCATATACACGTGAACATGTGTAGTATAAGCGAACCTTATTTATGCATATACACGTGAACATGTGTAGTATAAGCGAACCTTATATATGCATATACACGTGAACTTGTGTAGTATAAGCGAACCTTATATATGCATATACACGTGAACATGTGTAGTATAAGCGAACCTTATATATGCATATACACGTGAACATGTGTAGTATAAGCGAACCTTATATATGCATATACACGTGAACTTGTGTAGTATAAGCGAACCTTATATATGCATATACACGTGAACTTGTGTAGTATAAGCGAACCTTATATATGCATATACACGTGAACTTGTGTAGTATCAGCGAACCTTATATATGCATATACACGTGAACATGTGTAGTATAAGCGAACCTTATATATGCATATGCACGTGAACATGTGTAGTATCAGCGAACCTTATATATGCATATACACGTAAACATGTGTAGTATAAGCGAACCGTATATATGCATATACACGTGAACATGTGTAGTATCAGCGAACCTTATATATGCATATACACGTGAACATGTGTAGTATAAGCGAACCTTATATATGCATATACAAGTAACATGTGTAGTATCAGCGAACCTTATATATGCATATACACGTGAACATGTGTAGTATAAGCGAACCGTATATATGCATATACACGTGAACATGTGTAGTATAAGCGAACCGTATATATGCATATACACGTGAACATGTGTAGTATAAGCGAACCGTATATATGCATATACACGTGAACATGTGTAGTATCAGCGAACCTTATATATGCATATACACGTGAACATGTGTAGTATCAGCGAACCTTATATATGCATATACACGTGAACATGTGTAGTATCAGCGAACCTTATATATGCATATACACGTGAACATGTGTAGTATCAGCGAACCTTATATATGCATATACACGTGAACATGTGTAGTATAAGCGAACCTTATATATGCATATACACGTGAACATGTGTAGTATCAGCGAACCGTATATATGCATATACACGTGAACATGTGTAGTATAAGCGATCCTTATATATGCATATACACGTGAACATGTGTAGTATCAGCGAACCTTATATATGCATATACACGTGAACATGTGTAGTATAAGCGAACCTTATATATGCATATACACATGAACATGTGTAGTATCAGCGAACCTTATATATGCATATACACGTGAACATGTGTAGTATAAGCGAACCTTATTTATGCATATACACATGAACATGTGTAGTATCAGCGAACCTTATATATGCATATACACGTGAACATGTGTTGTATAAGCGAACCTTATTTATGCATATACACGTGAACATGTGTAGTATAAGCGAACCTTATTTATGCATATACACGTGAACATGTGTAGTATAAGCGAACCTTATATATGCATATACACGTGAACATGTGTAGTATAAGCGAACCTTATATATGCATATACACGTGAACATGTGTAGTATAAGCGAACCTTATTTATGCATATACACGTGAACATGTGTAGTATAAGCGAAATATATATGCATATACACGTGAACATGTGTAGTATAAGCGAACCTTATATATGCATATACACGTGAACATGTGTAGTATAAGCGAACCTTATTTATGCATATACACGTGAACATGTGTAGTATAAGCGAACCTTATATATGCATATACACGTGAACTTGTGTAGTATAAGCGAACCTTATATATGTATATACACGTGAACATTGAACCGTATATATGCATATACACGTGAACATGTGTAGTATAAGCGAACCTTATATATGCATATACACGTGAACATTGAACTGTATATATGCATATACACATGAACCTTGAACCTTATATATGCATATACACATGAACATTGAACCTTATATATGCATATACACGTGAACATTGAACCTTATTTATGCATATACACGTGAACATTGAACCTTACATACCTTATATATGCATATACACGTGAACATTGAACCTTATATGTGCATATACACGTTAACATTGAACCGTATATATGCATATACACGTGAACATGTGTAGTATAAGCGAACCTTATTTATGCATATACACATGAACATGTGTAGTATCAGCGAACCTTATATATGCATATACACGTGAACATGTGTTGTATAAGCGAACCTTATTTATGCATATACACGTGAACATGTGTAGTATAAGCGAACCTTATTTATGCATATACACGTGAACATTGTATATAAGCGAACCTTATATATGCATATACACGTGAACATGTGTAGTATAAGCGAACCTTATATATGCATATACACGTGAACATGTGTATATAAGCGAACCTTATTTATGCATATACACGTGAACATGTGTAGTATAAGCGAACCTTATATATGCATATACACGTGAACATGTGTAGTATAAGCGAACCTTATATATGCATATACACGTGAACATGTGTAGTATAAGCGAACCTTATTTATGCATATACACGTGAACATGTGTAGTATAAGCGAACCTTATATATGCATATACACGTGAACATGTGTAGTATAAGCGAACCTTATATATGCATATACACGTGAACATGTGTAGTATAAGCGAACCTTATATATGCATATACACGTGAACATGTGTAGTATAAGCGAACCTTATATATGCATATACACGTGAACATTGAACCTTATATATGCATATACACGTGAACATTGAACCCTATATACCGTATATATGCATATACACGTGAACATTTGTAGTATAAGCGAACCTTATATATGTATATACACGTGAACATTGAACCGTATCTATGCATATACACGTGAACATGTGTAGTATAAGCGAACCTTATATATGCATATACACGTGAACATTGAACTGTATATATGCATATACACATGAACCTTGAACCTTATATATGCATATACACATGAACATTGAACCTTATTTATGCATATACACGTGAACATTGAACCTTATATACCTTATATATGCATATACACGTGAACATTGAACCTTATATGTGCATATACA
The DNA here is from genome assembly GCA_014843695.1 of Archivesica marissinica. Lineage (NCBI taxonomy): Eukaryota > Metazoa > Mollusca > Bivalvia > Venerida > Vesicomyidae > Archivesica > Archivesica marissinica. The sequence continues at coordinate 3,295 of JABXNX010001920.1, read as the reverse complement.
CGTTAACATTGAACCGTATATATGCATATACACGTGAACATTGAACCTTATATATGCATATACACGTGAACATTGAACCTTATATATGCATATACACGTGAACATTGAACCTTATATATGCATATACACGTGAACATTGAACCTTATATGTGCATATACACGTGAACATTGAACCTTATATATGCATATACACGTGAACATTGAACCTTATATATGCATATACACGTGAACATTGAACCTTATATATGCATATACAGTGAACATTGAACCTTATATATGCATATACACGTGAACATTGAACCTTATATATGCATATACACGTGAACATTGAACCTTATATATGCATATACACGTGAACATTGAACCTTATATATGCATATACACGTGAACATGTGTAGTATAAGCGAACCTTATATATGCATATACACGTGAACATGTGTAGTATAAGCGAACCTTATATATGCATATACACTTGAACCTTATATATGCATATACACATGAACATTGAACCAAATATATGCATATACACGTGCAAATTGAACCTTATATATGCATATACACGTGAACATGTGTAGTATAAGCGAACTTATTACATATACACTGACATGGAACCTTATATATACATATACACGTGAACATTGAACCTTATTTATGCATATACACGTGAACATTGAACCTTATATATGCATATACACGTGAACATGTGTAGTATAAGCGAACTTTATTTATGCATATACACGTGAACATTGAACCTTATATATGCATATACACGTGAACATGTGTAGTATAAGCGAACCTTATTTATGCATATACACATGAACATGTGTAGTATCAGCGAACCTTATATATGCATATACACGTGAACATGTGTTGTATAAGCGAACCTTATTTATGCATATACACGTGAACATGTGTAGTATAAGCGAACCTTATTTATGCATATACACGTGAACATGTGTATTATAAGCGAACCTTATATATGCATATACACGTGAACATGTGTAGTATAAGCGAACCTTATATATGCATATACACGTGAACATGTGTAGTATAAGCGAACCTTATTTATGCATATACACGTGAACATGTGTAGTATAAGCGAACCTTATATATGCATATACACGTGAACATGTGTAGTATAAGCGAACCTTATATATGCATATACACGTGAACATGTGTAGTATAAGCGAACCTTATTTATGCATATACACGTGAACATGTGTAGTATAAGCGAACCTTATATATGCATATACACGTGAACTTGTGTAGTATAAGCGAACCTTATATATGCATATACACGTGAACATGTGTAGTATAAGCGAACCTTATATATGCATATACACGTGAACATGTGTAGTATAAGCGAACCTTATATATGCATATACACGTGAACTTGTGTAGTATAAGCGAACCTTATATATGCATATACACGTAACTTGTGTAGTAACAACCAAAACAACAAAAACAACCAAACAAACACAACATATAAGCGAACCTTATATATGCATATACACGTGAACTTGTGTAGTATAAGCGAACCTTATATATGCATATACACGTGAACATGTGTAGTATAAGCGAACCTTATATATGCATATACACGTGAACATGTGTAGTATCAGCGAACCTTATATATGCATATACACGTGAACATGTGTAGTATAAGCGAACCGTATATATGCATATACACGTGAACATGTGTAGTATCAGCGAACCTTATATATGCATATACACGTGAACATGTGTAGTATAACAACCAAACAAACAAACAAAAGCGAACCTTATATATGCATATACACGTGAACATGTGTAGTATAAGCGAACCTTATATATGCATATACACGTGAACATGTGTAATATAAGCGAACCGTATATATGCATATACACGTGAACATGTGTAGTATAAACGAACCGTATATATGCATATACACGTGAACATGTGTAGTATCAGCGAACCTTATATATGCATATACACGTGAACATGTGTAGTATCAGCGAACCTTATATATGCATATACACGTGAACATGTGTAGTATAAGCGAACCTTATATATGCATATACACGTGAACATGTGTAGTATCAGCGAACCTTATATATGCATATACACGTGAACATGTGTAGTATAAGCGAACCTTATATATGCATATACACGTGAACATAATCACGAACCGTATATATGCATATACACATGAACATAATAACGAACCTTATATATGCATATACACATGAACATAATCACGAACCTTATATATGCATATACACGTGAACATAAACCAACAAACACAACAACCATAACAAACCTTATATATGCATATACACGTGAACATAATAACGAACCTTATATATGCATATACACGTTAACATAATAACGAACCGTATATATGCATATACACGTGAACATGTGTAGTATAAGCGAACCTTATAAAATTATGCATATACACATGCACCATTAAAATAAAAATGTTTGTTTAAATATGTATGTTGAATATAATTTGAAAGTGTTATAAAAGTCAATGACACTTGTATTCACTTGTTCAGTCTGTCGATGCATATTTATCTAATATACAAAATCATTTCATCATATTTGTATTATTTAATAAACTATGGTTGATCATGTTCTGTACCTGGAGTATGCATAGCGGATTGTTTATGACGTTTAGCGTTCTTTTGACGTTTAGATGAGTTTATTATGTTAAACGGTGCTACATATGCCTATATAATTCAGCATGTGCTTTGTTGATAGTTTTCGTTTACTTATTTACGTTTTAACCTATAGCTTTGAGATAACCGACTGGGCAGCCAATGAGCCGAACAACTTTGGAGGGAACCAGAACTGTGCAGCATTTCACGCCATGTATGACTTTAAATGGAACGACAAACCTTGCGACAGAGCCATTCCATTCCTGTGTGAGAAAGAGTAAGACATTAGATAGTATGGCTAAAGTACATCACACCTGTATATTCAATAAAAGGGCAACAGAGCAAAGGACGTGAGATGTGTTGTGACGTCATATATTATTCTGTTGATTTCGAATGATTGTTGACTTTGATTGAGCCGAGTTGAACAACAACAACATTTACATCTATTCAATGCCAGGTATACAAGGTAACAACATGACATAAAATGTAGCACAATATTATACAAGGGTGTGTACGCATAATTATGTTAACATTGGAAATGAAACAATGAGTATAAATAAATACTTCGTTTATATGCGAGCTAAAGAATAATTATTACTCCAGATTGGGAACATTTCCAACAAACATAGAACAGACTCGTCATGCCATGGAACGT
>JABXNX010001919.1:0-10999 GCA_014843695.1 Archivesica marissinica | reverse complement strand
AATTTCTACTGATCGCTGCAAATTCCTGTTAAATATAAAAATATCACAATTTTTGGTTCCATGAACGTAAACACGCATATCCAGTCACCATTTTTGTATGCGGTCATGTGACATGTTCCTCTGTTTTTTTCCACACAGATGCATTTGTAGCAAATTTAAGCTAGCATTGGTACCCCACTCTACATGCACAATTTATCTGTTTCAGTGGGTTTTCAGTTTAGATTGCAAAAGGGTAGGTCCAAGGGGGTCTCTATCACATGACAATGTATTTTTATGCCCCCCTCCCCCATTATGCATTATGTGTTAGCCCTGTCCATCCCCCATCTGTGCATGCGTGCAGGGTTTTATGAGAGATTTATCTGATGGGGAGGGGGGGCATCTGCCGGAGCAAGTGTAGAATTGGTCTGTGCCTAACACACTAACCCTGCCCATTTGCCCTCCAACCAGTTAAATTGAAGTTTAAAATAATGCTAGTGAAAAGTTTTCGGCTCAATTCACTCGCTGTTCTACATATATGTATATATCGCGGTATGCCTGAAATACAAAATGGAAAATTTGTTTTTACCAAGGCTGTTAACTTACTATATATATTAACTTATACTCCAAAGACACATCACAATGTAATTTCATAACACAAGGACGGCTACGAAATGTAAATGGCCAGTGCGAAATGTAATTTATAATTGTATATAAATTCGAAATAAGTGCATCAAATGTCATAGATGATGTTATATATCGTTGGTAATTATACCCCCACCAAACTTTGTAGTCCCGTCTCGTCAAGTCCCGATTTGCGTTAAGTTTTTCGGTACCTACTATCACTGCAACCCTCATTCCAATCGCCTTCAAACTTCACATGCTTACTTATCTAGGTCCATATTTTGTTTCTATTGCCCACCCATGCGGCCCCTGTTTTCTTCAGGAAGTAAGCTGGAAATGGAGCAATGGCTCAAAACCAATGAAAAGAGAAAAGTCGTCGGTGAAAAGAGGAAAGTTGCCAGTCAGGAAAGTGGTATGTATAGACTGGAAACTTGTGTTTATTAATTTAGGCATTGTTTATTTTTCTACTCTAGCATTGTTTTCAATCTCTCTATTCACTGTAATGCACAATTTAATATTTTACGCCCTTTGTAGTCTCTGTGTATATATATACACTTGACGTTTAATTACTGACATGCTGTCAATGGGGGCATCAATTTACATTTCCTCTCTTTTTTGTCTAGGCCACATATTCAGCAGGTACCACCTGGAGAAGAGTCCGGCCAAAAAGTCCCGAGAATGGGAAAAACTAGTGCTAGTTGTCAACGACAAGATCCGGAAACTAAGGAAACAAGAAAGAAAGAAAAATGACAATTAAGGAACTGTGAAAATGTCAAATTAAAGACACCCAGACCGTATCTTTCAATGTCATAATCTATGATTATGTAAAGGATCTATCGGACATAATGATTAACTACACTAAATGCGTGACTTGCATGGCTATGTCTCATTCATTAGACATACCGTATTTATTCTAATAGTAGCCCCCTCTCTAATAATCCCCCCCAATATTTTCAAGCAAAATATGTTATTTTTACATATAAAACACATTCAAAACAACATATATTCATAGGTTTTGTATGCCCTACTGTTATTTTCATACGTATAAAATGCAGAGCCCCTGGGGCGTTTATTTGAATAAATACGGTATATCAAAATGGACATATATATACGGTCTGGGTGCCTTTAAATGTCGGGAACCAGTGTTTTTATGCACCCCGGAATTAATTTCGGGGGACATCTAGTCGCCGTCCTGTCTGTCCGAACCGTTTCCGTGCGATAACTTGAGTATTCTGCCATATATTCCGCAGGTAAATTTCATTGGGATTCCACTGACACACCAGTGGAATTCCAATGCATCCAGTGGAATTCAACTAGTAATTTTTATGATATTCCACTGGCTTAATTACCACTGGAAACACTAGCTAAACACATACTATCTTCACTATTTTCAATTTTAATAATGCTACGTTTTATATTTATCATATTATCAATACTTTTTTCACTTCCATGATGCATTGTTTTTCTACTACCTCCAATAGGCATTGATGTATGAGTAAATTCAATTCTCAAACCATTATCATGTATTTTAAATTCTTTATTACTTTGACCTACTCTTTCAATTTCATTTAATAATGTTTCTCCTGATATATTTTTTGCATCATTAAATGGTATATGAATCCCAAATTCTAAAGTAGGATGTGTAATAGAAAATCTAATTTTATCATTTGGTTGTACGTTTGATTTTTCTTTTACCGTATTTAGCTGTGTATAGTGCGCTACCGTGTATAGTGCGCACCCACGATCTGGCACGAAAATCCGCGGAAAAACTGAGTTCCTATGTATAATGCGCAGGTGAAAAACGCAATTTTCCAAGTCAAAATTTAACATTTATCAAGATTCGCTAAATATTGTGCTCCGTGATTTTTACAACATATATTAATCACTCGAGATACCTCATCTTAAAACGGTAACGCACCCATAATTTCATGAAAATTACATGCATATCGTGGATGCGTACGTGCAGAAATACACCTTGCGGTTGCCGTGAGCTTCTGCGTATTTGATGATGGTCAGCTTCTCTCGGGCGGTGTAGGAGTTTCTGACTTTACCCATGGTGTGACAGTATAAGTAGATACGTTTTGACAATAACTGAGAGGTTTGACAAATCTGAGAGTTATTCTGAGTGATATGATGTCAATCAGAGAATGTTTACTGCTTGTCTGATGACAGCTTCGATGACATGGCATTAAATTGACAAGTTGAGTGATAATTAATTTCTCAAACTTAACACATGCTCAAACATCTCAACACGTTCTCAAACATGTCAGCAGATGCTCAAGCTTCTCAACACGTGTAGCCTACCTAATTAACTGGGACCCATTGTGAAAGGTTTGTCGAAATTAATTATCGCTACAAACAATTGAAATACTGCACCCAAAAAAAAGTGTGTCGCTTTATGCGGCGAAGTACGCGAAAAGTACGGGAAATATTACATACGATAAAACCACGTGATGTTATCAAATCGCCATTTTTTTATGCATTTACCTTTTCAATTAAATTCATCAAAGTTTGCCAAAATAAACGAAATATATGCTATTTTTGTGGTCTTATTCATTTGATTTATTTATATAGACTATCGGCAACTGGTTTTAATAGCTAGTTTATAACGATTGTCGAATGTAACAACTTATAGAATAACTGTGGGCCGTTCGGGTCGAATTTCAGTTTTTTCACGAAATTTTGGTCCGGAAAAAAATGTCCTGATGTCTGTACTGGTGTATATTGCGCAGTAGATAAAATGGATGAGGATTTCAGTAAGAAATGTGCGCACTATACACAGCTAAATACGGTATTTGTTTTACTAAATTATTAAATAATTTAAATAACGGTTTTCGATTTTCGAAGGCCAAAACAAATTGTATTCACTTTTGTCAGTCAAGAAAATTACACAATGACCCTGTATTAACTCTTGATGGAGTCCCCATTCCTGTTATTCCTGAGACTAAATTTCTTGGAGTAATTTTTGATAAAAAACTTTCGTTTATTTCTCACTTGAAGTACTTGAAAGCAAGATGCCTCAAGGCAATGAACCTTATCAAAGTAGTCGCTCATACGGACTGGGGAGCTGATCAAAAGGTCCTCCTTCGGCTGTATAGAGTACTAGTTCGTTCTAAACTCGATTATGGATCAATTGTGTATGGATCAGCCAGACCATCATATATCAAAACACTTGACCCAATACATCACCAAGGCTTACGACTTGCACTCGGAGCTTTCAGAACATCACCAATAGCTAGTTTATATGTAGAAGCAAATGAACCATCCCTTTATCTCAGACGTGAAAAATTATCTCTACAATATGCTTTTAAGCTTAAATCAAACCCAAGAAATCCAGCGTACAAAGTCATGTTTGATCTAAGCAATAAAACTTTCTATGAGGCGAAGCCAAAGGCGATACGTCCTCTTGCGCTTCGCATCGAGGAAGCTATTCATAACGTAGATTTTGACATTGACAATGTTCATGAAACTTTTATATCAGATATAGCTCCTTTTGACCTGACTAAACGAATCCGGGACATTTGCCCCCCAGGACATCTGCCCCCCAGTGCAAAAATGGATAGGTGGACATCTGCCCCCCAAGTGAAATGTTGGCTAGGACATTAGCCCCCCAGAAGAAATGTTGGCTAGGACATCTGCCCCCCAGTAGAAATGTTGGCTAGGACATTAGCCCCCCAGTAGAAATGTTGGCTAGGACATTAGCCCCCCAGTAGAAATGACAGCTAGGACATCTGCCCCCCAGTAAAAAGTGGCAGTATTAGAAACATACTATTGGATGAAAAACTTCCAAAATGCATATTATTAGTCCTCATACCCAGCAAATTATTAATTAATATAAAAAGTTCTAAAAATGTTTTATGTAATTATTTAACAGATATGTAATTTAACCGCTATTAAAGACAACCCTGTATGTTATCATTGGGTTTGATTGCAATAGTTCAGTGTTAATTGTAATTAACAATATATATGTTAACAACATTATATTTGTTTAATAAACAAATGATAATAGTGAACAGATTTCATGTAATTATCCGCAATTAAAGACAACCCTGTATGTGATCAGTGGGTTTGATTGCAATACTTAATTCAGTGTTAATTGTAATTAACAAAAAATTAAGTTTGTGTAATTGACAACTTAATGATCATAGTGAACAGATAGTGAACAGATAGTGAACAGATATCATTTAATTATCCTTTATTAAAGACAAACTTGTATGTAGTTATTGGGTTTGATTGCAAAATTAGTGTTAATTGTTTTAAAGTTCAAGCATATATAAGCCTCTTTCTACAATGTCCAACTCATATCATCATGGAGATAATTCAGAGTATACGTGGGTCAGAGAAGTTAGTGAAAGATGGGTATTCCTACACCAAGAAGAAATCTCGCAAGTCTTCCATCCACTGGGAATGTTCCAAACGCAAGAGTTCCTCTTGCAATGGAACAGTTACAACAGATCTTTCGGTAGGTATAAAGTACATACTCGAAAGTTTCAACAACAACGTTTAGCAGTGTTGTGCCTGCTGCAAAAGTAAATATACTGACCATCAAAAGAAACGTCCACATTACATGTATCAAAATATTTTGAAAGTAGTTGAAAGCCATAATTATTAATCATTTTCAATAAAAAGGTTTACATAATTTTTAATAAAAGAATGTCTAAAAACATCAATATTTCAAAAACTGAAAATGTGAAACGTTCATGACGGGGTAAAATCAAAAATCAAAAGACATGTAAAATTCTCATTTCAGAATTAAAAGAAAGAGGACTTTTATGCTATTGTATACCCTTTTAAAATTAATAATTTTAATAATATACATTTCTTTCTGTTTCAGAAAACACAGATCACATCATCTACAACACACAGCCATACAGCTGACCATTTCGCCATAGAGGCCATGAAAGTACGACAGGACATCAAAACACATGCTATGAATAATCGCGGAAATCCTGGTCAGCTTATCACTGATACACTGGCACAATATCCAGTAGGTGTACGTGTGGCTGCTGGAAAAGCTGATACAATCAAACGATCTGTGAGACGGATAAAACGTGGAAATACACCACCAGAACCAGCCAGTATCAGTGACATCCCAGAACTTCCAGAGGAGTACAAATCTACAGGTGGAGCTGATGATCTCCCCTTTCTCTTATACGATAACCATGAAGCAGGACAATCCAATGAAAATAGGGTGTTGCTGTTTGGTACGGAACTTGGACTTAGGCATATGTGTGACAGTGACAAATGGTACATTGATGGGACATTCGGTACTGCACCAAGACAATTCAAACAACTGTTTGTTATAAGGGCCGCTGTGAACGATGTGTATGCCACCTGTATATACGCATTCCTCCCCAACAAACTCCAATCTACGTATGAGGAAGTATTCGCAGCTGTGTTGAACTCTTGTGATGAGTATGATCTTATACCAGACCCAACCACAATCTCCTGTGACTTTGAAATAGCTATACACAATGCCATAAAGTCTATGCTAGGAGCACCTGTCAGAATTCAGGGCTGCTTCTACCACCTAACTCAAAGTACTTGGAGGAAAATACAGAATGACGGTTTGTCCGTTCTCTACAAGACTGACGAATCAGTGAAACACTTCTGCGGAATGCTTGATGGATTAGCATTCTTGCCAACGGATCGTGTCCAGGAAGGTATGCGCCACCTGCGCACAATTGTTCCAGAACAGCTGGTAGATATTGTTGACTACTTTGATACTAACTATGTAAGTGGACCCTATAAGTCAACACGTGGTCCGAGAGGAATTATACGAGTCGTACGTTCGAACAGTCCAAAATTTTCACTTGATTCTTGGAATGTGTATGAGGAAACAATGATGGATGGATCGCGCACTAACAACGTGTGTGAATCCTGGAACAACGGATTATGTCATCTCGTCGGCCACAAAAACCCAGGACTGTGGCACACTATCCAGTGTATCCAGAAGGACCAGATGAATGTTTTGACAGAGCTAGAAAGAGCAAGACAGGGAGACCCAACCAAGAAACGCGTGCGCAGAGAGACCAAACAACTACAGCAGAAACTAAAGACTTTATGCCAACAAATGTCTCTAGGAGAGAAGTCTGTGTCGGAGTTTTTACAAGGCATTGGATGTATTGTACGATTCAGAGAAACATAAGCATTGTACAATACTTTGTCATCTAATATCTCTAGGAGAGAAGACTGTTTAGCTGAACATATTGTAAAATTCGAGAAACATAATAATGTTCCAAAATGAAACTGTGTCTGTTGTTTATAAAGATGTATTCAGTGTGCTCTTTACAATGTGCTTTTTCGGAATATGTGCTAACTCCAGGATTTTACTTCAAAACATAAATAATTTAACCTTTAGCACTCTGTAGGCGAAATGAGCAGACAAATGTAATATTTTGCTTATTTTTGCCAGAAAGTAGGGCTTGACATTTCATTCAATTCATCCCACAATATCAAGTCCTACTTTCTGGGGAAAATGTCGTCTGCTGATATTTAAATATAGCATGCTAAAGGTTAAAGTTATGATATTATCAGTAAATTTCATATTTTATTGACTGTTTCTAACTGATAGTCCTGACAAAAATATATAGTTTCCTATCTTTCATGTGCTTTTTAATGTGATTTTTAAACATGTGCTCAATCTTAAATATGATATCATATAAACATTTATTTAAGTAAATGTAAGTGTGTTTTCATAGTATTTGTCTTTATTGAAAATAAAGTTGTTTACAATATTTAGTATTTTTGTTTCATTTTATCATAATTGCAAACTAGATGTATACAAAATAGGTGATAATATGCGATAATAAGATCAGTCATCTTTCAAAATGTGCTATAAATTCTTCTTTAGAGAAATGTATTTATGCCATTAAGGAGAGTTAATTTAGTAGATAATTAAATCAAACTATTAAAGGACGCTATTAATGGAAGCATTCATGCAACCATCCATGTCTGCTCATCTTAATACTTATGATCAATACAAACTTAGCAACTCAAACCTTTTGTTCAGCTGATTGGTCTTATTGTTGTTTTATAATAGGATCAATAAATAAACTTGGCCATACTTTTATTCAAAGTTTAATCATTTATATTGGCATTTTTATTAAAAAAAGAATGTTTTTGTGGGGGAATGGGGGCATATGTCCTACCATGCACTTTTTACTGGGGGGCAGATGTCCTAGCTGTCATTTCTACTGGGGGGCTAATGTCCTAGCCAACATTTCTACTGGGGGGCAGATGTCCTAGCCAACATTTCTAGCTGGGGGCTCATGTCCTACCTCCATTTCCCTTGGGGGCAGATGTCCCCTATCCATTTTTTTGGCACTGGGGGCAGATGTCCCTGGGGGCGAACATGTCCGTATCCGACTAAACCCAAAGTTATTTTACAACTTCACGATAACCTGAAATCATATACTAACCCTCTAATGTTTAAATCAAAATTAAATGAAATCAGAACCATGTTTTCAGATTATACACCAATATACACAGATGGATCTAAAGCTGACAACAAAGTTGGCTGTGCTGCTGTCAGTAATTTACATAATTCTAAATTACGACTACCTGATCATGCGTCTATATTTTCAGCAGAAATAGAGGCTATTGATTTAGCTTTGAATTTTGCTGATGCATCACGTGATAGGAAATTTATGATTCTTTCAGATTCCTTATCTGTACTACAATCAGTAGACAACATGAACTTTAAAAACCCCCTTATCCACAAATTACTTATTAAGCACACAGATATTACATCGACTAAACATGTTATATATTGCTGGATACCAAGTCATATTGGTATTCGTGGCAATGAAATGGCTGATCAAAGTGCAAAAGATGCACTTAAACTAGACTGTATAAATCCTAAAATACATGTACCATACACTGATGCTAGGCAATCGATTCTTTCTTACATTACTTCAAAATGGCAATCCACTTGGAATAACATACAATTCAATAAACTACAACCAATTAAGCCAAACATTGGCAAATCATCTTGTATTTATCACTCCAACCATAGAGAGGAAACAGTAATGTCACGGTTGAGACTTGGACATACCCGTTTTACACACTCATTTTTATTGAAAAGAGAGGATCCACCATGGTGTATACCATGCCATTCCTCTATAAATGTTGAACACATCTTAATTCACTGTGTAGATTTAGCCCTCATTCGTCAAAAATATTATACAGTTGTGACAATGAAGGAGCTTTTCGACACTGTCGATTTTAAATACATTATTGCATTTTTAAAAGAATCACATATTTTCCATAAATTGTAGGTTTTACAATTGACGTTTTATTATCATTTTTACAGCTTGATAAATTTTGTTGCAATTGACCTTTCGTCATTGCAATTTAATGCATACAGAATGTTATCTACATAGTAGTTTTAGTTGTAGATATATTGTATACAATGTACGTAACCCGGCGCGATATAGCCTGAACTGTGCTGATGCGCCGTTAAACCAAATAAAATAGAAATAGAAAATAGTAAAATCAAATGGTTTATCATATTGATTAAAGGTCAAATCATATACTTTACTTTGTGATCTATATTTTCTAGATTTTATACTTTGCAATTCATTAATTTTATAATATGTTTTTCTATCATTAGTATGTAATATTTTATTTGAGGAATCTTCATTTGAGGAATCCTCATTTGAAGAATCCTCATTTGAAGATTCATCACTACTAGAAGAATCTGAATAATCTACTAATTTTGTAGCCATTATTATAAGACTAAATTGTTATTTGATTTTCTATTCTTATATACACTTTTCTTTGAGCTATTAATAAACATTTCTATTTATATATCTATTATCTAAATATACTTACATCAGTTTACTATAAATATAGGTTATTTACAGATAATATTTATTCACTACTTAACAACCACACATTAACAATCATGAATATCCAACAACAATTAAAAGAAATGAGGAGTAATATAAATGAATTATGGTACAAAGCATATGGCAATGAACATGGGCAAAATAACATTTATTGTTATATTTGTAAGAAAAGAGGTCACTACGCAAATGAATGTATTAGAAAATCAGAAGCGACGAAATTTATAAATAATATAATATGTTATAAATGTAAAAACCAGGGGCATTATGCAAATACATGTCCTGAAAGATATACATTGAAAAAGGAGAACACTATTTATCCATCGTATGATAAACCTGAGACTTCTGATACAGATTGTTTGGATAATGGTAAACAACTAGATAAACCTACACAGTCAAATATGAATGACAATACAACATGGGTTCCGGATGACATTTCTGCAATGGATGTAGAAATGGATGATGATGATATTTTACCTGGAGTCCCATTTAAGGGTGAAGTACCGAATATGACTTGTTCAACACCAAAACAAAAAGGAAAAAGAACCTTGATGGATACTTTAGATGATTTTGATGAACCGTTGAAAAAGAAACCAAGAGTTGACGAACCTACCAAGGAGAGAACTCCATTGAAGGCATTTCGTAAAAAAAGACTATTGAATCTATAAGATAATTATTGTATGAGAATACAAGATATTTTTAAAAATGGTACAATGATAGAAAAGTCATAAATGACCTATTTAAATTTATAAAAATAGAACTAAAATATAACAGATTCATTTTATTCGATGTACATATCGTTCTATACCATGTATTAGTTATTGTAGTTATTACATTTCTTATATTTTTGATGTTGTGTTTTGATGTTGTGGTACTATATAATAAACTAGTTGACAAAATCCAAGAGGCTTTTATTTCATTTTATTGTTAGCCCTGAAAAGGGCCGTTGATATATAATAGTTTTATAAAACTATTCGTTGCAATGTTTTCCACGACATGTTGGACAATATGCAGCACTTGTGACCTTTCCACGGCAATAAGCACCTCCCATTAGTCTTCCAACTCCTTCGGTTAGAGTGAATAACGGTTCATTATCGTTGTCCCATTTTATTTATTAAAAATTTTATTTTATTTTTATTAAAAAAATTATTTTATTTTTATTAAAAATGTTATTTTATTATTAAAAAATTTAGTTATTAATTTTTTATTTTATTTTTATTAAAAATGTATTATTATTATAAGACTAAATTGTTATTTGATTTTCTATTCTTATATACACTTTTCTTTGAGCTATTAATAAACATTTCTATTTATATATCTAATTATTTATTTTTACAATTCATTAATTTTATAAAATGTTTTTCTATCATTAGTATGTAATATTTTATTTGAGGAATCTTCATTTGAAGCTAAATGAATTATGGTACAAAGCATATGGCAATGAACATGGGCAAAATAACAAGATCACTCGCTGCTATGGGCAACGAGCTGTATTACGTCATAGCTCCTACATGTCAGTGACTGTGTAGAGGTTTAACAAGATTTAAAAT
>JABXNX010001918.1:0-11003 GCA_014843695.1 Archivesica marissinica | reverse complement strand
ATGCCACTTATAGTATATATATTATATATTATAGTAATATATAATAATATGCCAATATCACTTAACTTCTAGGTGCACATTCTCCCCCATGTCAGAAAGGGGGGTTTTCGTAACAGTAATGATCAACAACAATATTATAATTGGATATTTTAATAAACATTAAATGATGATTAACAACGGTGGACAGAAACAATTTAATATCGTTTGAAATTTTAAAAAAATGAACTGAATACTGACTTCAACAGAGCAATTTACATCCAACAATGATATATTTTCCAACATAAGACACAATGGATGCATTTTCATGAGTTTCTTTCAGCCAACAATCCCTCATCAGTACCGGTATCTGTTACGCTACCTATCTTTTCATCATCACATTCCTTCCTAATATCTGTCTCGCTATGACCGATATAACCTCTGACCTCATCGTGATCCACTGGCTTCTACAAGCTGCCAAGTTGTCATATCCATCATCATATATATTATCATCAACCCCATCACTCATACACGCTGTATCGCCATCACATACATCACAACCTGCATTATCATCAACCATCTCGATCCCACAAGTCTCGCCGTCGTCTTATATCACCACGTACCGTCACACCAACACTCTAGTTCCTGCGATCTGTCTCGCTATCATCTAAATCATCACCTTAACTTCTCACAAACCACATTTGCTTTCTCACCAAACACACATTCCTCTTAAAATCTGTTTCGCTCTCGGCACTAGTAATACTATTATCTATTGCTTGATCTTTTGTCGAATCACAATACCTCTTTTTCATGCAGTTCTTGAGTGACTATGAAACACCTATTTCGCTTTATCTACTGTTACCTCATCCGTTTACATATCATAAGTAATATCATTGTTTCTGTTCGACTGTCCTCATTTATATTAGACATATTTTCATCGCTTTCACTTCTGTATGGTTGTTCATCATTTGTATACACATACACATCTCAACTACTCGTGTCACTCATTTATTTCACACGTGTTTGTTACCTCATCTGTTATGGTATCATTGGACATATTTAGCTCTTCTTTTTCACTTATTTCTGGATTGACATCCTCTACAAACTCTCACGACTCTTCCTGCTTCAGGATATATTCATGCAGCGGTTCACCTGCTCTTCTTTCATAAGAATCTAAAATCTAAACAATAATTTTGTTCTCGCAAACATACACAGTTAAGAAATATTTTTTCTTGTGAATCTGATTTCATCTGGTTACATTACTTTCTTCTTCGTTTCTTTTGACTTGTTCGAGTAGTATTGTCTGGATAATTCGTATGAACTGGTTTGGGATCAAATGTTCTTCTCGTAAATCATCTCTATTTTACATCCACATTATGAATACCTGTTTGTTTCGTTTAAGCAACAACTAGAACTATAAGTATGTACATGTCATTTCGTACGCCTCTGCCATATACCCATGACACGTTTATCCTTAATTATTTAACTTTGTGCCAGGAATGAATGAATGTTTCTGAGTGATATGCATAATTTCGTTGACCAATATGCTTGCTTAAAGTACTGTCACGGTACATTCATCATTTTAATGTAACAATCACATTGTTTTTTATTTGTTATAATCATAAGTTATATGTAAACGTTAACCTTTCCTATGTTCCTTTTACCAGGAATAGCCCGTTTTTTCGATTCATAATATAATTAACAAATGCATATGTAAACATATATACTATACATTACAGTTAATCTATAACATTGTATAGACAATACATCATAATAGAGTATCTAATATACAAATACATGTATTATTGTTTAAATAGAGTGAAGGAATTAGGTTTGAAAGTACGATGGTGGATAAGAGATGGAAATGTTTGATTCAGAATACTATATTCCTACAAACATAATTTCAATACCATTTACTAATGTTATTGCTGTTATATTCGTGCGATTTTCTTCAGCAGACAACTGATTCCACGTTCTAGTGTGAGCTTCTACTTATCATGACGGCTTTATGTTATTCAATGTGTGTTGCTTTCTTTTTATATCTGATAAAGTTAATTTAGTTTGGAACACATTTTCTGTTTTAAATTATAATAGTGTGCTAAGCTGATTATGAAATCCACCAACATATGTTGATGCTCTTTACATTAAATACAAAATGAAACCGTTTTATAATCAATATTTAACTCTATATGTTTGTCTATCAGATATGTTTTTTATTCCCAACCAAAATATTTGAACAGAATAAATGTGTTAATGTCTCTGTATACATATTGTAAAGTTCACATATAGTTGATATTGTTATTTTTAATTCAACAATATTTAACGTTTCCTTCCTCTTCATATAATATATTTTTCTTGAAACATGCACACATTACACATTACCCATGCAGCAACCGTTTAAGTTTCCTTTTGATAAGCATATCTTATTGGTACAAGATTGTGTTGCAAAAATATACATTTCCTTCATTTATACAATATATACGCCAGCTACACTAACTCAAACGTTAACATTTTATATTTCAGCTGCTTCTGCCGGTTTAACATCATCAAAGAGTGGTCAGACAATAACATGTGAAGCTTCAGATCTGGGAAATCCAGCAGCTACATTATCAATATGGGTAAGATAACATGACAGGAATACCTAAAATGTAAGCACTTTAAAGAAAGGAGTATATTCGACAATAGCACATTGTAAACACGAAGCTAAATGAAATATCCGGATAAGTGACCTAGGATTGAGTAGGTATTGTTTGAATATGTATTAATTAGAATAAACGTATTAATGAAATATAATACACGTTGATCATATGCCGATTTTGGTATAAGCTTAGTGTTGCTTACAATTGATAAACTTCTACGTTCTAAGTCACTAGTTTTTTACTTAAAAGGCTCATATTAAGGAAATAATACGCGTTACTTTGTTGTGTTGGTAGTCACACGTTATCTTTTCAATAATGCTTTGTCCCTTTCGATAATCAACCATTTCCAGCAACACTATGGATCACCATTAACAAAGACCTATCAATAATTGTTCATGAACAGCTGCATGGCTTTTCATCAAACGTAGTCTATTGCAACCTTGCGAAACAAACAAAACTATGTCCTTATTATTGGTGATGTTGAATTGATTTTTCTTGTATATGCTATATATAGGCGACACAACATATATCAGGTTTTCTTCATATTAACCTTTGTTCAAATGATTCCAAGTATTGTAGGCCCAGCCGTTGTACAGCAGTCCACCTACGACCGCGGTTACGCTTAAGCCAACATCTTTTGGACCTCACTGCAATTGTTATGTTGATACCGTCGGCAGTATTAGAAGCCCGTCGGTATTTTTTGGAGAGGCTGCTACGGTTACGTTGGTTTAAGAGAGATGAGTTTGAATATCTAGGATAATATTCAGCCTAAACGCGGTCGGATCGATGGGCCGTCTTGAAACCAGTTGGCAAACCAGGACATCCTATTATACTCCATCACATATCTAGTTTAGTAAGCAATGCGAAGATACTAGACGATACTAGAAGAACTCTATGAGTTGCCAGTCTTGGTGATAAAGTTAATAACAGTTACTGTCGGAACTTTAATTGGGGATAACATGCTAATGGTAGATCTATGATCGTTATGTTTTATAGCACTAGCTTTGTGTTCTATATCATTCAGTTCGCGGTTCACACACTTTACTTGTAACCGCTATATTTGTTGATCCTCACGACGTCCCTTCAACACATAGTGATCCTCTGCCTTACGATTGGACATAATAAAACTTAATCATGACCGCGAATAGATCTGGAAATACACAGAGGTATATATATTAGACACGGAAGAAAGATTACATGACTATTTTCGAGCCTTCTACTAGATACGTCAGGGAGATCCCAATATGTATGTGCTTGGTGAGTGTTCAGTTAAAGCGGTTATGACCATGGAAGAGAAATGCTCTTAGTACTGGCCTTCAGCCGGCGTCAAAAGCACCAATGCATCTGGGTGTCTTCACACCGGTTTAACACAGTTCTGAAGGATCTCTGCGAACAAAAACGTTGGTATGTACTTTCGCACTGCAAAGACCGTGACTCATTTGAAGACTGCCTCCGAGATAATGATGTCACCCCTACACATTAAGAGATGGCCGCAGTTCGACGGATGCTTGCAAAAACAAAACACATCAAGTTATTGTTAAAGACTAACCAACAGACTGCTTAAAAAGTGCACGGACGATGATAAGGCATAGCACATTATTATTAAACACCTGCTCTTCATCTCTAAGTACAGTTGATAATCACAGCATAATGTTTATTAAGCACAGGCTTATCATCTATAAGTAAAGTTGGTAATGTTGGAATTATTATCTCTGATCTGTCAGACCACATTGTGTGCTATATTTATATATGGTGTGCCGGGCAGTATATTAAACTAAGTACAGATAGTCTTGTGTAAAGTTAATACTATCATCATGGACAGTGAATACTTTCACCATCAGTTTTTGGAAGATTCTGACAGTTTCTAAAGATATAACCACATGTACTAATTCCGGATATGGATAACTGCGACCACCATACTCGGACATGCGACTTCAATGAATTGTAGCCCTAGTTGCAGGGGGACAGACCAAACACTATATAGAGCGATATTTTACAGCAGACAGGTTGATAATATGACAGACGCGGAAATTGAACAACTACATAGCCGATATGAAGCGAGGCGCGGGACCGCAATGACAAACACTTTAGGGACCGCAGCCATTCTGTTCTACGTAGCAATGGCAAGTATGTGTTTACCAATACAACAGGAAAGCCAATCGACGTTGGTTGCCGACCTCAAAGCTGGCCCGTTGGTTTCACATGCGCTAAATTCTGCTGCGTGCGAGCTAGTTCACACGCAAGGAGGAGCGCATGGGCCATGACAAAGCAATATATCAGCTCCAGGCTGATCAGGAAACATGGTCCAAAAACGGGCTAATCGCCTGGACGGGATAGACGAATAATTCCGCAGTCAAGGCCACACTATACATATTTCGTTTACGTTGACGTCACCAGAACGGAGTGCGCATCTGTCTTGCTTCCAACTGATGCAGGTAACTGGATGTAAGAGCCTTCTCTTATCCGTTGATATCTGGCGATGTCTAACTAAAGAAGTGACCCACTGTCAACCATTCAGCCTGAATCATCTTTAGTCCATGTTTCAAGTGTATCCCATATGATAGGGAAAACCCTGTCTAGTGCATCTGTGATCTCGATGGCATGCAATACCACCTCCTGCTTGTGGCGAACACATGGCATGTGTGCACTTCACTACCGACTGGGTTATCTTTGCGAAGTTGGACATCCAAAGCGAGCTGAAACTTTATTCCTTTGAGTTTCTGGTGAATTTATGAATGCACGCCCTCCAGGTTAACCTTTGCATCTGTATTAAGATGGTGCTCCTGGGTGACATCCATCTGCCATTCTCTTACGTAGTTTCCAATTACCCACGCGGTTTGGCTGAACTCCGGCTTTCCAATGGGATCATTCATGTTTTTCACATGATAGTCGAATGTTTCTCTAAATGGGTGCTATATAGACTCAACTTCTCGTATTTAGAGAAGATGTGTAAGGTGTATTACTCAGCTGGGTAATATGGATGAATACATTGATCAACTGTTAGCAGAAATGCCTGAAAAGCATTCGAGTCTCCATACTGTGATGAAAAACATTATGGATGAGCACATTACATATACAAAAAAGAAGCATCTACTGAGACCATAACTATCGGGTTCATATCCATGAAAAGTGAGATGGAGAAAGAGGAAGAGAGCCTAGACCTGTTCGGAACAATAAATTCCACGGACATCAGAAAATAACATGTACACAACTGTTAAATCGTGTGTAAGATATGATTCCTCAATTTTAGACGTTTTGCTCTGACATAGGCGTAAAACAGGGCGATCACAGTTCTCCTCTACTGTTTATGTTATTCGTGAATGACATTGAGGATAATATTAATACAGACTTAATATAATATGTTTACTATTAATGAATTTAAAGTAACAGTCCAAGCAATACTTACATACGTAGAAACTCAATGTAAACGTCGGGGCCTCATAATTAATATAAATAAGACAAAAAAGTGTCCTTGAGAAAGGAAGGCATACGCATTATAGCTTCATTATAAGTATATGGTTCGGCAATCTAGGTTGTGTGTCTTTTAAATGTATATCGGTAGTACTCAATTCAAAAACAGATTACACAACACGCTTCATTTGCCTTACATAAGTTATTGATTGTGTTTTAATAATATAGAACTACCAATTTCGCAACAATTAAAGTTATTTTACTCCTTGGTAGTGGTGTTATATGTTGATCATGTTAATTAATTACCTACACAATTATGTCGTGATAGCGCAGTGGATGCGCGTTCGCTTCCGGTGCGAAAGGTCCGGAGTTCGAGCCCCGCTGGAGACCTTACGACTGTGCCCTTGGGCAAGGCATTTAAATTCCACAGTGCCTCTTCTCTCTCCCTCGTGGCGATGTATTCCATCAGGAATGAGGTCTCGAAAGTGATTAATATAAGTTGAAATAACTTGTTTCGCAATCGAGCTATAATAAATTTGTATAAACACAATTATGTGTATTGTATGATATATATTCATGAGTATTGTTATATGTCTAATAATGCAGTACAAGGTATTTATAAAATAACATTATACATGGAACTGCACTGCATGTTTATGTTGGCGGATACTCAATAATAGTTTGGCAGGGAAACAAGTATATTTGGGTTGGGGACTCCTTGCATGTATGCCTGATAAGAATATTAATGGTTTTCCCACACATGTTTGATATTACATCAAAATATACTCTAATAGTTAAGATTACATTTTTGAAAGGTTAACTTGTTATTTCCAGTACAAGCAGATGCATGCACCAAAATAATATATCCGAATTGATATATTGAGTGATCGTTCTACCAAACATGTTAACTAGAACATATGTAGCATGACATTTCATGAAATCCATATCCAAGTCTGCTTCTCTATAAAAATATGTGAGAAAGTTAGATTATATTATTTTGCATTTGGATAAGAACTGTGATTTGAAGGCACCGAATGGTGCATATGCACATATTAACAGTCGATGTAAATAAATAACTTATGTTTTCGAGTGGACCAACACGAAATGCTCTACAGAGCCACGACTTTCCTGGGCAGGGTCCAGCGGTTAATAGGACGTTGTGCACCAACCACTGTAAGAAACAGCAAACTGTCTTCATATTAATAGTAACATGCCTAACGAAAAACGGTGTAGCATAAATATAATTAAATTATATAAAAGTATTGAATCAAACATAATCATTACGTTGAATGTATGCCTACATGTATACTGTAGTTCTTACTTAGTATGGCCTATGTTAATTATTCAAGTAAAAGTAAGGTATTTGTTTATTATGATGATACCCCTATTGCAGGGGTGGGGGATCATTACTGAGCTATGAGAAACATGTTTATATGAACATCAGTACTTCCTGAATCCTTGTAGATCTTGCGCCAGGCCACGACATCGGTAATTATTATTTAACTAGCTGGGGGTTCACCAACCTGCCATATCAGAATGTATCCGATATGTAATTTCCGCGATCCATAAGTACAGTTTAAGTTTAGCATCAGAACAAAGATTAGAATAGTTCCATGCCGAAGAAGTAGAATGTGCCATTGATTAATACAAATGGAATGTAATTATCAATTGAGTACGCATGCGTGAGTAAATGGCTTCACTAAGGCATGCTAACAAACTACGAACATGAAACACCTGGTAATTTCTTTCCTAAATATCCATCAATTGAGTTATTAATCAGACATTTTGGTTACAATATAAATACTAATGTGTGTGTGTTTACAAAAATCGAAATAGTCGCTCAGAAACGATACAATTCCAATAAATGTTAACCGTCGTATACGCGAATTTGTTTATCAACATACGAAATGTAAGCACACACAGTGCGCATGCGTGAAACAACAGAGGATGTAGAAAACAACGTATATATTTTGAACATGAAATACTATATATCTATCTTCCTCTAATGTCGAACCCCTCGCGGGGATGTCACTAAAGACTTAGCTAACAGAGGTATGCATCAACATATCAAGTAATGCAATTGAAAAAGACAACGTGTGACAAATGGGTACGATGCATTCCGAATGCAAACAAGTGCGAACGATGCGTTCCGGTTGTAAACAAGTGCGTGACCGATCGACTCGGATATTCCTACTTTCGGTTTCGAGATTGTTTTATCGCAAAAAACAATGTTTACCAAATGAACATAAGCATACAAAGTATAATGTTAGAATGTGTAGCAGCATTGCTACCCATACGTACACATTGAATTGTTCAATTATCTTTTATTTCATACGATGTAATGCTGCTTTAAGATAAATAAAGGAACACTTATAGATGATTTACATCTGATGACACGTGCTTAATCTTAGCATTTCAGCCATTTTGCTTTCTTTTTCGAATGTTCGATTGGTAATTTGCTAATCGATGATCGTTCCTACAATTCATATTCACTCCCGATACCTATTTTCTAAATCCATCGAGGGAGAGAGAAGATACAATGTGGAATTTAAATACATTGCACTATTTTAGCTGGAATTAAGTTTTGATTGGTAGCTTATACACATGAAATAAGTGTTTGAAAAACGTTGATAAACTCTTCACAACGGAATCTATTTAATTAGCAAACGTATATGGAAACAGGGCGAAATAGCGAAAACAATTACCGTTATAGAATAATTAACAAAATAAGTCCACATTAATGTCAAACGCTCCCACTGCTCACCGTCCACTCTCTCCACAACTAAATACAATATACTTGTTTCAGGATAAGAGAAGACAAGACGTGCATACCAAAGCCACGAGCGGCTAACAATAGCAAACTCGAAAGAAACTTTTATAAATAACACGTTACTGTAAAGCAAGCCGAATGCATAAAGGATACAATGTGTGTTTGTATCACACATTATATTGCACTGGCATTATATTGGAAGCAATATTATGAATGTGAACTATTTCGTGTCACATCGTACCCCATTTAATGTATAAATGTATGCACAAGTATACAATGAATATCAGACCTAGTGTATACATTGTTGATACGAATATATCAAATACGTAAGGCTACTAGGGGATGTGTTCGGTAATTACTTGTCACTGGACGGAACAAATCCATGGGATTTCTCCTTGCTGGGGCCAGGAACAAAACTAGTACAAAATCACCCAGTCAAATAATGTGTTTAATAAAGGGATAGCATTAATTATATAATAAGTGTCCCTTAATTGCTGTAAGCATGTTCCGTTTGTGTGAACCTACTGTTGAATAACTAACTACTGAATGTGAGGTTGTGTACTCAATTATATGTGAGTGGGAATGTAAATTTAGCACTTTATTTACACTAGTGATGTCATAGTTTTAGCTGCATTTAATAAAATTAGAAAATATATCCATTAGTACAGAACTATGTTTAATCTTGTTTGTTGTGTATATACACTCAACAAAATTCTTTTAATCGGTCATATGGTAATTTATAATATGTGGAGCAAATTAATAATTATATAGGTATATAAATATTTTCCTATTGTCATTTAATGCATATTATTATAAAGAAAATCATGCATAACGATCTGTAATAAAGTATAACCAATACAATAATATGCATATATGATCTTATATTGTTATTAATTTGCTCCAAATACTGTAAAACAGCAGGTGACCGATTAGCAATGTTGTTGAGTATTTGAAGCAATTGCGACTTGGAGTTCATTATCTTTAAAACAAAAAAGGTTTTGATCATTATCATCTAAATACAATGTGTTTCATGAGCTGCATGTAACTACGAAATCCCCATTATCAAACAGTAAACCTTCCTGGCCACTGTCTAAAACCATAACTCCCACAATCACCAAAACTATGTTCAATACAGCTCTTTTCTCAACACCAATGACTGATACAACATTGGTGAACTAGCGTGTGCCGTTGTCATGCGATTAATAAGCTTTTATAGCACCATATGTTAACCCATTGTGTTACATGCGATATTTCAAAGATGGACGTTTTGTCATTACGGGGCAATGGTTAAGACAACAAAACATTACGCCATAAATGTTTCATGATTGTGTGCATAGTAAATACTAGAATATAACATGCATTATATGCAGAGTGAGATGTGAGATGCTAATGGGTAGCCTTTCATAGAAATACAGAATAAGGAATTAATCGGTACCTTGTAACATAATTGATTGTACTTAATATATTCAATGGCAGCATTCGTGAAGTACTGATTAGTTATTGAAACTGCCACTATTACGATTTCATGAGCCCACTGTGTTGCATGTTATATGTGTCAATTGTTAGGATGCGACGTGTCACTATGTGGTATGGGTTTACTTTTACACCTTGACCAGTACGTAGTAAATCTAAGATATTGTAACATTACGATTGGAACGGCCGTGGCGAGAATGTGGAATAGTGTAAACTCCTGTATTTGGATTCAAGATTTGTTGTCAAATGTAAGCTACTATTAGTATGGAAGTACATATCAAGAGTTTTTGCTGATTCTGAGATCCAGCGAAATAAGTTAGTCCTGTGTGAGCATGGTCTACGAATTGTACATATTGAGTTATTTATGTTTTGACCAGATATATAGCCAGAATGTGTGATTACATTTACAATCTCTCAAACGATTGTTTTGAACCATTATTTAGAAATATAGCAAAAAGGAATCATAGTAAGGGGTGATAAAGAACACGACTGAGCTAGATGTATGATCGTTCTTAATTTGACTGTTCGCAAATGGCTTTACCTGCCGTTCTACTACGCTGTTAAAACAATTCACACTATATCGATATCTAACATTGTAACAGGACCCATTCATCGACGTGATAATATAGTTGCACTTAAATGCAATTCTGAGTGACAGTTAGTTTATACAAAATTGTTTTAGCTCGATTGCGAAGCAAGTTCTTGCAACAACTGCTCCAGCTACCGCTAACTGC
>JABXNX010001917.1:0-11008 GCA_014843695.1 Archivesica marissinica | reverse complement strand
GGGTTCCATACTGTCTAGAAACAGTCAAATCTCACTACCTCGGGTTCCATACTGTCTAGAAACAGTCAAATCTCACTACCCCGGGTTCCATACTGTCTAGAAACAGTCAAATCTCACTACCTCGGGTTCCATACTGTCTAGAAACAGTCAAATCTCACTACCCCGGGTTCCATACTGTCTAGAAACAGTCAAATCTCACTACCCCGGGTTCCATACTGTCTAGAAACAGTCAAATCTCACTACCTCGGGTTCCATACTGTCTAGAAACAGTCAAATCTCACTACCCCGGGTTCCATACTGTCTAGAAACAGTCAAATCTCACTACCCCGGGTTCCATACTGTCTAGAAACAGTCAAATCTCACTACCTCGGGTTCCATACTGTCTAGAAACAGTCAAATCTCACTACCCCGGGTTCCATACTGTCTAGAAACAGTCAAATCTCACTACCCGGGTTCCATACTGTCTAGAAACAGTCAAATCTCACTACCTCGGGTTCCATACTGTCTAGAAACAGTCAAATCTCACTACCCGGGTTCCATACTGTCTAGAAACAGTCAATCTCACTACCTCGGGTTCCATACTGTCTAGAAACAGTCAAATCTCACTACCTCGGGTTCCATACTGTCTAGAAAAGTCAAATCTCACTACCTCGGGTTCCATACTGTCTAGAAACAGTCAAATCTCACTACCTCGGGTTCCATACTGTCTAGAAACAGTCAAATCTCACTACCTCGGGTTCCATACTGTCTAGAAACAGTCAAATCTCACTACCCCGGGTTCCATACTGTCTAGAAACAGTCAAATCTCACTACCCCGGGTTCCATACTATCTAGAAACAGTCAAATCTCACTACCTCGGGTTCCATACTGTCTAGAAACAGTCAAATCTCACTACCCCGGGTTCCATACTGTCTAGAAACAGTCAAATCTCACTACCTCGGGTTCCATACTGTCTAGAAACAGTCAAATCTCACTACCCCGGGTTCCATACTGTCTAGAAACAGTCAAATCTCACTACCTCGGGTTCCATACTGTCTAGAAACAGTCAAATCTCACTACCTCGGGTTCCATACTGTCTAGAAACAGTCAAATCTCACTACCCCGGGTTCCATACTGTCTAGAAACAGTCAAATCTCACTACCTCAGGTTCCATACTGTCTAGAAACAGTCAAATCTCACTACCCCGGGTTCCATACTGTCTAGAAACAGTCAAATCTCACTACCCCGGGTTCCATACTGTCTAGAAACAGTCAAATCTCACTACCCCGGGTTCCATACTGTCTAGAAACAGTCAAATCTCACTACCTCGGGTTCCATACTGTCTAGAAACAGTCAAATCTCACTACCCCGGGTTCCATACTGTCTAGAAAAGTGTCAAATCTCACTACCCGGGTTCCATACTGTCTAGAAACAGTCAAATCTCACTACCTCGGGTTCCATACTGTCTAGAAACAGTCAAATCTCACTACCCGGGTTCCATACTGTCTAGAAACAGTCAAATCTCACTACCCCGGGTTCCATACTGTCTAGAAACAGTCAAATCTCACTACCTCGGGTTCCATACTGTCTAGAAACAGTCAAATCTCACTACCCCGGGTTCCATACTGTCTAGAAACAGTCAAATCTCACTACCCCGGGTTCCATACTGTCTAGAAACAGTCAAATCTCACTACCCCGGGTTCCATACTGTCTAGAAACAGTCAAATCTCACTACCTCGGGTTCCATACTGTCTAGAAACAGTCAAATCTCACTACCCCGGGTTCCATACTGTCTAGAAACAGTCAAATCTCACTACCCCGGGTTCCATACTGTCTAGAAACAGTCAAATCTCACTACCCCGGGTTCCATACTGTCTAGAAACAGTCAAATCTCACTACCTCGGGTTCCATACTGTCTAGAAACAGTCAAATCTCACTACCCCGGGTTCCAGACTGTCTAGAAACAGTCAAATCTCACTACCTCGGGTTCCATACTGTCTAGAAACAGTCAAATCTCACTACCCCGGGTTCCATACTGTCTAGAAACAGTCAAATCTCACTACCTCGGGTTCCATACTGTCTAGAAACAGTCAAATCTCACTACCCGGGTTCCATACTGTCTAGAAACAGTCAAATCTCACTACCTCGGGTTCCATACTGTCTAGAAACAGTCAAATCTCACTACCCCGGGTTCCATACTGTCTAGAAACAGTCAAATCTCACTACCCCGGGTTCCATACTGTCTAGAAACAGTCAAATCTCACTACCCGGGTTCCATACTGTCTAGAAACAGTCAAATCTCACTACCTCGGGTTCCATACTGTCTAGAAACAGTCAAATCTCACTACCCCGGGTTCCATACTGTCTAGAAACAGTCAAATCTCACTACCTCGGGTTCCATACTGTCTAGAAACAGTCAAATCTCACTACCCCGGGTTCCATACTGTCTAGAAACAGTCAAATCTCACTACCTCGGGTTCCATACTGTCTAGAAACAGTCAAATCTCACTACCTCGGGTTCCATACTGTCTAGAAACAGTCAAATCTCACTACCCCGGGTTCCATACTGTCTAGAAACAGTCAAATCTCACTACCCCGGGTTCCATACTGTCTAGAAACAGTCAAATCTCACTACCTCGGGTTCCATACTGTCTAGAAACAGTCAAATCTCACTACCTCGGGTTCCATACTGTCTAGAAACAGTCAAATCTCACTACCTCGGGTTCCATACTGTCTAGAAACAGTCAAATCTCACTACCCCGGGTTCCATACTGTCTAGAAACAGTCAAATCTCACTACCTCGGGTTCCATACTGTCTAGAAACAGTCAAATCTCACTACCTCGGGTTCCATACTGTCTAGAAACAGTCAAATCTCACTACCTCGGGTTCCATACTGTCTAGAAACAGTCAAATCTCACTACCCCGGGTTCCATACTGTCTAGAAACAGTCAAATCTCACTACCTCGGGTTCCATACTGTCTAGAAACAGTCAAATCTCACTACCTCGGGTTCCATACTGTCTAGAAACGGTCAAATCTCACTACCTCGGGTTCCATACTGTCTAGAAACAGTCAAATCTCACTACCTCGGGTTCCATACTGTCTAGAAACAGTCAAATCTCACTACCTCGGGTTCCATACTGTCTAGAAACAGTCAAATCTCACTACCTCGGGTTCCATACTGTCTAGAAACAGTCAAATCTCACTACCCCGGGTTCCATACTGTCTAGAAACAGTCAATCTCATACCGGGTTCCATACTGTCTAGAAACAGTCAAATCTCACTACCCCGGGTTCCATACTGTCTAGAAACAGTCAAATCTCACTACCCCGGGTTCCATACTGTCTAGAAACAGTCAAATCTCACTACCCCGGGTTCCATACTGTCTAGAAACAGTCAAATCTCACTACCTCGGGTTCCATACTGTCTAGAAACAGTCAAATCTCACTACCCCGGGTTCCATACTGTCTAGAAACAGTCAAATCTCACTACCTCGGGTTCCATACTGTCTAGAAACAGTCAAATCTCACTACCTCGGGTTCCATACTGTCTAGAAACAGTCAAATCTCACTACCCCGGGTTCCATACTGTCTAGAAACAGTCAAATCTCACTACCTCGGGTTCCATACTGTCTAGAAACAGTCAAATCTCACTACCCCGGGTTCCATACTGTCTAGAAACAGTCAAATCTCACTACCTCGGGTTCCATACTGTCTAGAAACAGTCAAATCTCACTACCTCGGGTTCCATACTGTCTAGAAACAGTCAAATCTCACTACCCCGGGTTCCATACTGTCTAGAAACAGTCAAATCTCACTACCCCGGGTTCCATACTGTCTAGAAACAGTCAAATCTCACTACCCCGGGTTCCATACTGTCTAGAAACAGTCAAATCTCACTACCCCGGGTTCCATACTGTCTAGAAACAGTCAAATCTCACTACCCCGGGTTCCATACTGTCTAGAAACAGTCAAATCTCACTACCCCGGGTTCCATACTGTCTAGAAACAGTCAAATCTCACTACCTCGGGTTCCATACTGTCTAGAAACAGTCAAATCTCACTACCTCGGGTTCCATACTGTCTAGAAACAGTCAAATCTCACTACCTCGGGTTCCATACTGTCTAGAAACAGTCAAAATGATAACCATTCAAATACAAATTTATTTTATCTCGATTACGAAACAAGTTATTTCAACTTATATTAATCACTCTCGATACCTCATTCCTGATGGAATCCATCGCCACGAGGGAGAGAGAAGAGGCAACGTGGAATTTAAATGCCTTGCCTAAGGACACAATCGTAACGGCTCCAGTGGGGCTCGAACTCCGGACCTTTCGCATCTGAAGCGAACGCGCATCCACTGCGCTATCACGACTTCCACGACGTTTCAAATCTGGTCTGATGTAATGAATGCGTAATGTTACTGCCGTTCGTTGAAGAATAATGAACTTAACAAGGTTAATTGGGACGACAGATAATTAGCATAATTGTTGAATCCATTGTTATTACAGTAATACACATTTCTTAAACTGAATACAAAACATCCACCATTTTGTTTATTAGAGTCAGCTATATGTTGAACGATTCTGATTGGCTAACTGGTATATATGTTGAACGATTCTGATTGGCTAACTGGTATATATGTTGAATGATTCTGATTGGCTAACTGGTATATATGTTGAATGATTCTGATTGGCTAACTGGTATATATGTTGTACACTTCTGATTGGCTAACTGGTATATATGTTGAACAATTCTGATTGGCTAACTGGTATATATGTTGAACGATTCTAATTGGCTAAATGGTATATATGTTGAATGATCCTGATTGGCTAACTGGTATATATGTTGAACGATTCTAATTGGCTAAATGGTATATATGTTGAATGATCCTGATTGGCTAACTGGTATATATGTTGAACGATTCTAATTGGCTAACTGGTATATATGTTTAACGATTCTGATTGGCTAACTGGTATATATGTTGAATGATTCTGATTGGCTAACTGGTATATATGTTGAACGATTCTGATTGGCTAACTGGTATATATGTTGTACACTTCTGATTGGCTAACTGGTATATATGTTGAACGATTCTGATTGGCTAACTGGTATATATGTTGAACGATTCTAATTGGCTAACTGGTATATATGTTGAACGATCCTGATTGGCTAACTGGTATATATGTTGAACGATTCTAATTGGCTAACTGGTATATATGTTTAACGATTCAGATTGGCTAATGGTTAAACTTGTAAACTGAGCCATGCCGTGTATGTAAATTGGCAATACACATTTATTAATGGAGTAGTTACCCGTGTACACAACCGTAGTTACATGTTTGACCCAGTACTAAGTAATGTGTGCCCAGATCGCAAATTCGCAATCCTGCAATGTACTACATACTAGCCTGAACACTACATACTAGTCTGATGTACTACATACTAGTCTGACACACTACATACTAGTCTGATGTACTACATACTAGTCTGATGTACTACATACTAGTCTGATGCACTACATACTAGCCTGAACACTACATACTAGTCTGATGTACTACATACTAGTCTGATGTACTACATACTAGTCTGATGCACTACATACTAGCCTGATGTACTACATACTAGTCTGATGTACTACATACTAGTCTGATGCACTACATACTAGCCTGATGTACTACATACTAGTCTGATGTACTACATACTAGCCTGAACACTACATACTAGTATGATGCACTACATACTATCCTGAACACTACATACTAGTCTGATGTACTACATACTAGTCTGATGTACTACATACTATTCTGACGCACTACATACTAGTCTGATGTACTACATACTAGTCTGACGCACTACATACTAGTCTGACACACTACATACTAGTCTGACACACTACATACTAGTCTGACACACTACATACTAGTCTGATGTACTACATACTAGTCTGATGTACTACATACTAGTCTGATGTACTACATACTAGTCTGATGTACTACATACTAGTCTGACACACTACATACTAGTCCGATGTACTACATACTAGTCTGATGTACTACATACTAGTCTGATGTACTACATACTAGTCTGACACACTACATACTAGTCTGACACACTACATACTAGTCAGACACACTGCATACTAGTCTGATGCACTACATACTAGTCTGACACACTACATACTAGTCTGATGCACTACATACTAGTCTGACACACTACATACTAGTCTGATGTACTAGATACTAGTCTGATGTACTACATACTAGTCAGACACACTGCATACTAGTCTGATGTACTACATACTAGTCTGATGTACTACATACTAGTCTGATGTACTACATACTAGTCTGATGCACTACATACTAGTCTGACGCACTACATACTAGTCTGATGTACTACATACTAGTCTGATGTACTACATACTAGTCTGACGCACTACATACTAGTCTGATGTACTACATACTAGTCTGATGTACTACATACTAGTCTGACACACTACATACTAGTCTGATGTACTACATACTAGTCTGACACACTACATACTAGCCTGACACACTACATACTAGTCAGACACACTGCATACTAGTCTGATGCACTACATACTAGTCTGATGTACTACATACTAGTCTGATGTACTACATACTAGTCTGATGCACTACATACTAGCCTGAACACTACATACTAGTCTGATGTACTACATACTAGTCTGATGTACTACATACTAGTCTGACACACTACATACTAGTCTGATGTACTAGATACTAGTCTGATGTACTACATACTAGTCAGACACACTGCATACTAGTCTGATGTACTACATACTAGTCTGATGTACTACATACTAGTCTGATGTACTACATACTAGTCTGACGCACTACATACTAGTCTGACACACTACATACTAGTCTGATGTACTACATACTAGTCTGATGTACTACATACTAGTCTGACGCACTACATACTAGTCTGATGTACTACATACTAGTCTGATGTACTACATACTAGTCTGACACACTACATACTAGTCTGATGTACTACATACTAGTCTGATGTACTACATACTAGTCTGATGTACTACATACTAGTCTGATGTACTACATACTAGTCTGACACACTACATACTAGCCTGACACACTACATACTAGTCAGACACACTGCATACTAGTCTGATGCACTACATACTAGTCTGATGTACTACATACTAGTCTGATGTACTACATACTAGTCTGACGCACTACATACTAGTCAGACACACTGCATACTAGTCTGATGCACTACATACTAGTCTGACACACTACATACCAGTCTGATGTACTACATACTAGTCTGATGCACTACATACTAGTCTGACACACTACATACTAGCCTGAACACTACATACTAGTCTGATGCACTACATACTAGCCTGAACACTACATACTAGTCTGACACACTACATACTAGCCTGAACACTACATACTAGTCTGACACACTACATACTAGCCTGAACACTACATACTAGTCTGATGCACTACATACTAGCCTGAACACTACATACTAGTCTGACGCACTACATACTAGTCTGATGTACTACATACTAGTCTGACACACTACATACTAGCCTGAACACTACATACTAGTCTGATGCACTACATACTAGCCTGAACACTACATACTAGTCTGACGCACTACATACTAGTCTGATGCACTACATACTAGTCTGACACACTACATACTAGCCTGAACACTACATACTAGTCTGATGCACTACATACTAGCCTGAACACTACATACTAGTCTGACACACTACATACTAGCCTGAACACTACATACTAGTCTGACACACTACATACTAGCCTGAACACTACATACTAGTCTGATGCACTACATACTAGCCTGAACACTACATACTAGTCTGACGCACTACATACTAGTCTGATGTACTACATACTAGTCTGACACACTACATACTAGCCTGAACACTACATACTAGTCTGATGCACTACATACTAGCCTGAACACTACATACTAGTCTGACGCACTACATACTAGTCTGATGCACTACATACTAGTCTGACACACTACATACTAGCCTGAACACTACATACTAGTCTGATGCACTACATACTAGCCTGAACACTACATACTAGTCTGACACACTACATACTAGCCTGAACACTACATACTAGTCTGACACACTACATACTAGCCTGAACACTACATACTAGTCTGATGCACTACATACTAGCCTGAACACTACATACTAGTCTGACGCACTACATACTAGTCTGATGTACTA
This sequence comes from Archivesica marissinica, assembly GCA_014843695.1. NCBI lineage: Eukaryota > Metazoa > Mollusca > Bivalvia > Venerida > Vesicomyidae > Archivesica > Archivesica marissinica. The sequence continues at coordinate 2,748 of JABXNX010001917.1, read as the reverse complement.
CATACTAGTCTGACACACTACATACTAGCCTGAACACTACATACTAGTCTGATGCACTACATACTAGCCTGAACACTACATACTAGTCTGACGCACTACATACTAGTCTGATGCACTACATACTAGTCTGACACACTACATACTAGTCAGACACACTGCATACTAGTCTGATGCACTACATACTAGTCTGACACACTACATACTAGTCTGATGCACTACATACTAGTCTGACACACTACTTACTAGTCTGATGCACTACATACTAGTCTGATGCACTACATACTAGTCTGACACACTACATACTAGTCTGATGTACTACATACTAGTCTGATGTACTACATACTAGTCTGATGTACTACATACTAGTCTGATGTACTACATACTAGTCTGATGTACTACATACTAGTCTGACACACTACATACTAGTCTGATGTACTACATACTAGTCTGACACACTACATACTAGCCTGAACACTACATACTATTCTGACGCACTACATACTAGTCTGATGTACTACATACTAGTCTGACGCACTACATACTAGTCTGACACACTACATACTAGTCTGACGCACTACATACTAGTCTGATGCACTACATACTAGTCTGATGTACTACATACTAGTCTGACGCACTATATACTAGTCTGACGCACTACATACTAGTCTGATGCACTACATACTAGTCTGATGTACTACATACTATTCTGACGCACTTTGGCTGTACAGCTGTGATTCAGAATTATTTCTGAACTTCAAAGGTGTAAACGGCATCGCAGATGCAATATTATCCCATGTTGTAATATAGCAGCAGCGATCTCTGATGTTTACAGATGTATTATTGTATAGCGTACAGTAGACCAAGTATTAAAGTAGCTTTTATATAGTTTATACAAATTTATTTGAGCTCGATTGCGAAACAAGTTCTTTCAACTTATATTAATCACTCTCGAGACCTCATTCCTGATGGAATCCATCACCATGAAGGAGAGAGAAGAGGCAATGTGGAATTTAAATGCCTTGGGCACAATCGTAACAGCTCCAGTGGGGCTCGAACACCGGACCTTTCACACCTGAAGCGAACGCGCATCCACTGTGCTATCACGACTTAGCTTTTAAATAGCAATGTATGCTAAGATACTTAACTAATAAAGCAAGATCGACGGCATCGTATATATGTTTACAAATTACATATTAGATAAGAGTTAAACAGCTCACAGAATGTATTCATGGCCGTTAAATACCTTGGAAATTCCCCTCGGCTTCAATGTTTTTTAAGCCCTCACCACCCGGAATTAAATGGGACGTTGATACATCCTGTGAGATGTTTAATTCTTAATTCTGCTAATGCTGAAAGTAAGGTGTTCTCAATTATGGTTGTTACCGTATTTTTCTTCTAATTAAGCTAATGTAGAAAATACAGGGTGGTTAATTATATGGTGGTACGGTATTTATTTCCAAAGAATTTGTTTGGTCAACATCTAGAACATCCAGTAATTCCGGGTTCATTGTACAGCGCCGATTAGATATGGCTCCCGTTTCAGATCAGACGCGACAAGTGAAAATGTTAAGATTACTATCGTCAATAATCTGGCATGTCCCATCAATGATCTGGAATGTCCCGTCAATGATCTGGAATGTCCCATCAATGATCTGGAATGTCCCATCAATGATATGGAATGTCCCATCAATGATCTGGAATGTCCTGTCAATGATCTGGAATGTCCCATCAATGATCTGGAATGTCACAACAATGATCTGGAATGTCCCATCAATGATCTGGAATGTCACATCAATGATCTGGAAAGTCCCATCAATTGATCTGGAATGTCCCATCAATGATCTGTAATGTCCCATCAATAATCTGGAATGTCCCATTAATAATCTGGAATGTCCCATCAATGATCTGGAATGTCCCGTCAATGATCTGGAATGTCCCATCAATGATCTGGAATGTCCCATCAATGATATGTAATGTCCTGTCATTGATCTGGAATGTCACATCAATGATCTGGAATGTCCCATCAATGACGTTTGTGAAGAAACTTAGCAGGTTGTCTGTTGTTTGTGTGAATTATCTCTGAGTCCAAAATACTGTCACAGGTATGGGTGACTTAAGCTTGGCGTCACAGGTATGGTGACTTAAGCTTGGCGTCACAGGTATGGGTGACTTAAGCTTGGCGTCACAGGTATGGGTGACTTAAGCTTGGCGTCACAGGTATGGGTGACTGACGTCACAGGTATGGGTGACTTAAGCTTGGGCGTCACAGGTATGGGTGACTTAAGCTTGGCATCACAGGTATGGGTGACTTAAGCTTGGCGTCACAGGTATGGGTGACTGGCATCACAGGTATGGGTGACTTAAGCTTGGCATCACAGGTATGGGTGACTTAAGCTTGGCATCACAGGTATGGGTGACTTAAGCTTGGCGTCACAGGTATGGGGACTGACGTCACAGGTATGGGTGACTTAAGCTTGGCGTCACAGGTATGGGTGACTGCGTCACAGGTATGGGTGACTGGCGTCACAGGTATGGGTGACTTAAGCTTTGCGTCACAGGTATGGGTGACTTAAGCTTGGCGTCACAGGTATGGGTGACTTAAGCTTGGCGTCACAGGTATGGGTGACTGGCGTCACAGGTATGGGTGACTGGCGTCACAGGTATGGGTGACTTAAGCTTGGCGTCACAGGTATGGGTGACTGGCGTCACAGGTATGGGTGACTGGCGTCACAGGTATGGGTGACTTAA
>JABXNX010001916.1:0-11010 GCA_014843695.1 Archivesica marissinica | reverse complement strand
ATAACGGTAATGATATGCATTGTGTTCAACGGTATGTCTGACTTTGCAAAGCATGTCAGTTTCGCAAAATATCACACAATACTTGTAACTGCTTCTGCTGCTACTGCTGTTGTTGTTTATGCTGCTGATGTTGTTGCTGCTGTTATTTACTGTTGCTGTTGTTGCTGTTGATCCTATTGTTGTTGCTCCTACTGTTGTTGCTCATATTGTTGTTGCTCCTACTGTTGTTGCTCCTACTGTTGTTGCTCATATTGTTGTTGCTCCTACTGTTGTTGCTCCTATTGTTGTTGCTCCTACTGTTGTGCTCATACTGTTGGTGCGCCTATTGTTGTTGCTCCTACTGTTGGCGCGCCTATTGTTGTTGCTCCTACTGTTGTTGCTCCTATTGTTGTTGCTTCTACTGTTGTTGCTCCTATTGTTGTTGCTCATATTGTTGTTGCTTCTACTGTTGTTGCTCCTATTGTTGTTGCTCCTATTGTTGTTGCTTCTACTGTTGTTGCTCATACTGTTGTTGTTCCTATTGTTGTTGCTCCTACTGTTGTTGCTCCTATTGTTGTTGCTTCTACTGTTGTTACTCATAATGGTGTTGTTCCTACTGTTGTTGTTCCTATTGTTGTTGCTTCTACTGTTGTTGCTCATAATGTTGTTGTTCCTACTGGTGTTGTTCCTACTGTTGTTGCTCCTATTGTTGTTGCTCCTATTCTTGTTCTCCTACTGTTGTTGCTTCTATGCTATTGCTATATTGCTGTTGCTTCTACTGTTGTTGCTCCTACTGCTGTTGCTCCAGCTGTTGTTGCTCCTACTGTTGATGCGCCTACTCTTGTTCTCATACTGTTGTTGCTCCTACAATTGTTTGCTCCTACTGGTGTTGCTCCTACTGATGTTGCTCCTATTATTGTTGCTCCTACTGATGTTGATCATGTTGTTGTTGCTCCAGCTGTTGTTGTTCCTACTGCTGTGTTTCCTATTGGTGTTGCTCCTACTCTTGTTCTCATACTGATGTGTCTCCTATTGTTGTTGCTCCTATTGTTGTTGCTCCTACTGGTGTTGCTTATATTGTTGTTGCTCCTACTGTTGTTGCTCCTACTGTTGTGTACATACTGTTGTTGTTCCTACTGTTGTTGCTTCTATGCTATTGCTCTATTGCTGTTGCTTCTACTGTTGTTGCTCCTACTGCTGTTGCTCCAGCTGTTGTTGCTCCTATTATTGTTGCTCCTACTGATGTTGATCCTACTGTAATTGCTCCAGCTGTTGTTGCTCCTACTGCTGTGTCTCCTATTGTTGTTGCTCCTACTCTTGTTCTCATACTGATGTGTCTCCTATTGTTGTTGCTCATATCGTTGTTGCTCCTACTGTTGTTGCTCATATTGTTGTTGCTCCTACTGATGTTGCTCCTGCTGTTATTGCTCCTGATGTTGTTGCTCCTGCTGTTGTTGATCCAGCTGTGGTTGCTCCTACTGGTGTTGCTTCTACTGTTGTTGCTCCTACTGTTGTTGCTCATATTGTTGTTACTCATACTGATGTTGCTCCTACTGCTATGTCTCATATTGTTGTTGCTCCTACTGTTGTTGCTCATATTGTTGTTGCTCATATTGTTGTTGCTCCTACTGATGTTGCTCATATTGGTGTTGCTCATATTGATTTTGCCCATATTGATGTTGCTCCTATTGTTGTTGCTCATACTATTGTTTCTCCTACTGTTGTTGCTCATACTGTTGTTGTTGCTCCTACTGTTGTTGTTGTTGATCATACTGATGTTGTTGCTCCTACTGTTGTTGTTGCTTCTACTAGTGTTGCTCCTACTGGTTGTTGTTCCTATTGTTGTTTCTTCTACTGTTATTGCTCCTACTGATGTTGCTCCTATTGTTGTTGTTCCTATTGTTATTGCTCATACTCTTGTTATCATACTGTTGTTGCTCCTATTGGTGTTGCTCCTATTGCTGTTGCCCATACTGTTGTTGCTCCTATTGTTGTTGCCCTGCTGTTGTTGCTCCTACTGTTGTTGCTCCTACTGTTCATGCGCCTACTATTGTTCTCATACTGATGTTACGCCTATTGTTGTTGCTCCTACTAGTGTTAGCTCATATTGTTGTTGCTCATACTGTTGTTGCTCCTACTCTTGTTCTCATACTGTTGTTGCTCCTACAATTGTTTGCTCCTACTGGTGTTGCTCCTACTGATGTTGCTACTATTATTGTTGCTCCTACTGATGTTGATCCTGTTGTTGTTGCTCCAGCTGTTGTTGTTCCTACTGCTGTGTTTCCTATTAGTGTTGCTCCTACTCTTGTTCTCATACTGATGTGTCTCCTATTGTTGTTGCTCCTATTGTTGTTGCTCCTATTGTTGTTGCTCCTACTGTTGTTGCTTATATTGTTGTTGCTCCTACTGTTGTTGCTCCTACTGTTGTGTATATACTGTTGTTGTTCCTACTGTTGTTGCTTCTATGCTATTGCTCTATTGCTGTTGCTTCTACTGTTGTTGCTCCTACTGCTGTTGCTCCAGCTGTTGTTGCTCCTATTATTGTTGCTCCTACTGATGTTGATCATACTGTTATTGCTCCAGCTGTTGTTGCTCCTACTGCTGTGTCTCCTATTGTTGTTGCTCCTACTCTTGTTCTCATACTGATGTGTCTCCTATTGTTGTTGCTCCTATCGTTGTTGCTCCTACTGTTGTTGCTCATATTGTTGTTGCTCCTACTGATGTTACTCCTGCTGTTATTGCTCCTGATGTTGTTGCTCCTGCTGTTGTTGCTCCAGCTGTGGTTGCTCCTACTGGTGTTGCTTCTACTGTTGTTGCTCCTACTATTGTTGCTCATATTGTTGTGTATCATACTGTTGTTGCTCCTACTGATGTTGCTCATATTGGTGTTGCTCCTATTGATTTTGCCCATATTGATGTTGCTCCTATTGTTGTTGCTCATACTCTTGTTGCTCCTACTGTTGTTGCTCATACTGTTGTTGTTGTTGCTCCTACTGATGTTGTTGCTCATACTGTTGTTGTTGCTCCTACTAATGTTTCTCCTACTGTTTGTTGTTCCTATTGTTGTTTCTTCTACTGTTGTTGCTCCTACTGATGTTGCTCCTATTGTTGTTGCCCTGCTGTTGTTGCTCCTACTGTTGTTGCTCCTACTGTTCATGCGCCTACTATTGTTCTCATACTGATGTTGCGCCTATTGTTGTTGCTCCTACTAGTGTTAGCTCATATTGTTGTTGCTCATACTGTTGTTGCTCCTACTCTTGTTTGCTCCTAGCCTTGTTGCTCATACTGTTGTTGCTCATACTGTTGTTGCTCCTATTGTTGTTGCTCCTACTAGTGTTTGTTCCTATTGTTGTTGCTCCTACTAGTGTTTGCTCCTACTGTTGTTGCTCCTACTGGTGTCGCTGCTAATGTTGGTTCTCCTACTGTTGTTGCTCCTATTGTTGTTGCTCCTACTATTGTTGATCTTACTAGTGTTGCTCATACTGTTGTTGCTCATATTGGTGTTGCCCTGCTGGTATTGCTCCTACTGTTGTTGCTCCTACTGTTGATGCTCCTATTGGTGTTGCTCATATTGTTGTTGCTCCTACTCTTGTTCTCATACTGTTGTTGCTCATATTGATGTTGCTCCTATTGGTGTTGTTCATACTCTTTTTGCTCATACTAGTGTTGCTCCTACTAGTGTTGCTCCTACTGTTTGTTGTTTGTATTGTTGTTTCTTCTATTGTTGTTGCTCATACAATTGTTGCTCATACTGTTGTTGTTCATACTGTTGTTGCTCCTACTTTTGATGCGACTACTGTTGTTGTTCCTACTGTTGTTGCTCATATTGTTGTTGTTACTACTCTTGTTCTCATATTGTTGATGCGCCTATTGTTGTTTGCTCATACTGTTGTTGCTCCTGCTGTTGTTGCTCCTAGTATTGTTGCTCCTAATTGATGTTGCTACTACTCTTGTTGCTCCAGCACTGCTGCTGTTGTTTATGCGCCTACTGTTGTTGCTCCTGATGTTGTTTGCTCCTACGGTTGTTTGGTCCTACTATTGTTGTTCCTACTATTGTTGCTCATACTGTTGTTGCTCCTGCTGTTGTTGCTCATACTGTTGTTGCTCATACTGTTATTGCTCATAATGTTGTTGCGCCTACTGTTGTTTGCTCCTACTGTTGTTTTGTCCTACTATTGTTGCTCCTACTGTTGTTGCTCATGTTGTTATTGCTCCTACCTTTGTTGCTCCTACTGTTGTTGCTCATACTGTTGTTTGCTCCTACTGTTGTTGCTCCAGCTGTTGTTGCTCATACTGTTGTTGCTCATACTGTTATTGCTCATACTGTTGTTGCGCCTACTGTTGTTTGCTCCTACTGTTGTTTTGTCCTACTATTGTTGCTCCTACTGTTGTTGCTCATGTTGTTATTGCTCCTACCTTTGTTGCTCCTACTGTTGTTGCTCATACTGTTGTTTGCTCCAACTGTTGTTGCTCCAGCTATTCATGCGCCTACTCTTGTTCTCATACTGATGTTGCTCCTATTGTTGTTGCTCCTACTAGTGTTAGCTCATATTGTTGTTGCTCATAATGTTGTTGCTCCTACTCTTGTTTGCTCCTAGCCTTGTTGCTCATACTGTTGTTGCTCATACTGCTGTTGCTCCTGTTGTTGTTGCTCCTACTAGTGTGTGCTCCTATTGTTGTTGCTCCTACTAGTGTCGCTGCTACTATTGGTTCTCCTACTGTTGATGCTCCTATTATTGTTGCTCCTACTCTTGTTCTCATAATGTTGTTGTTCATATTGGTGTTGCTCCTATTGCTGTTGCTCCTACTCATTGTTGCTCATATTGTTGTTGCTCATACTGTTGTTGCTCCTACTGTTGATGCGCCTACTGATGTTGCTCCTACTGCTGTTACTTCTACTATTGTTGTTGCTCCTACTGTTGGTGCTCCTACTGTTGTTGCTCCTATTCTTATAACTCTTACTGTTGTTGCTCCTACTGTTGTTGCTCCTATTGTTGTTGCTCATACAATTGTTGCTCATACTGTTGTTTCTCCTATTGGTGTTGCTCCTATTGTTGTTGCTCCTACTCTTGTTCTCATACTGTTGTTGTTCATATTGGTTTTGCTCCTATTGTTGTTGCTCATACTATTGTTGCTCATATTTTTGTTGCTCATACTGTTGTTGGTCCTGCTGTTATTGCTCCTACTGTTGATGCGCCTACTGATGTTGCTCCTACTGTTGTTGCTACTATTGGTGTTGCTCCTACTGCTGTTACTTCTACTTTTATTGCTCATACAAGTGTTGCTCCTATAGTTGTTGCTCCTACTGTTGTTGCGCCTACTGTTGTTGCTCACATTGGTGTTGCTCATGCTGTTGTTGCTCCTACTAGTGTTGCTCTTACTGTTTGGTGTTTCTTTTGTTGTTTCTCCTACTGTTGTTGCTCCCACTGTTGATGCGCCTACTGTTGTTGCTCCTATTGTTGTTGCTCATACAATTGTTGTTCATACTGTTGTTGCTTCTATTGGTGTTGCTCCTATTGTTGTTGCTCCTACTCTTGTTCTCATACTGTTGTTGTTCATATTGGTGTTGCTCCTATTGTTGTTTCTCATACTATTGTTGCTCATACTGTTGTTGCTCCTATTAGTGTTACTCATACTGTTGTTGCTCCTATTGTTGTTGCTCCTACTAGTGTTTGCTCCTATTGTTGTTGCTCCTACTAGTGTTTGCTCCTACTGTTGTTGCTCCTACTGGTGTCGCTCCTACTGTTGGTGCTCCTATTATTATTGCTCCTACTGCTGTTGCTCCTGCTGTTATTTCTCTTGCTGTTGTTGCTCCTACTGTTGTTGCTCCTAATGTTGTTGCTCCTATTGTTATTACTCATACTGTTGTTGTTCATATTGGTGTTGCTCCTACTATTGTTGCTCATATTGTTGTTGCTCATACTGTTTTGCTCCTATTGTTGTTACTCATACTGTTGTTGTTCCTGCTGTTGTTGCTCCTACTGTTGATGCGCCTACTGATGTTGCTCTTACTGTTTGTTGTTTCTATTGTTGTTTCTCCTACTGTTGTTGCTCCTATTGTTGTTGCTCCTACAATTGTTGCTCATACTGTTGTTGCTCCTACTGTTGTTACTCATACTGTTGTTGCTCCTGCTGTTGTTGCTCCTACTGTTGATGCGACTACTGTTGTTGTTCCTACTGTTGTGGCTCCTACTGTTCATACGCCTACTCTTGTTGCTCATACTGGTGTTGCTCCTACTCTTGTTTGCTCCTACTCTTGTTGCTCATACTGTTGTTGCTCCAGCTGTTATTGCTCCTACTGTTGTTGCTCCTACTAGTGTTGCTCTTACTGTTTGTTGTTTCTATTGTTGTTTCTCCTACTGTTGTTGCTCCTATTGTTGTTGCTCCTAATGTTGTTGCTCCTACTGTTGGTGCTCCTATTATTATTGCTCCTACTGGTGTTGCTCCTGCTGTTATTTATCTTACTGTTGTTGCTCCTACTGGTGTTGCTTCTACTGTTGTTGCTCCTATTGTTATTACTCAAACGTGTGTTGCTCCTACTTGTGTTGCTCCTATTGTTGTTGCTCCTACTCTTGTTGCTCTTGCTAGTGTTGCTCATACTGTTTTGCTCCTATTCGTGTTGCCCTGCTGGTGTTGTTCCTACTGTTGTTGCTCATACTGTTGATGTGCCTATTGTTGTTGCTCCTATTGTTGTTGCTTCTACAATTGTTGCTCATACTGATGTTGCTCCTATTGTTGTTGCTCATACACTTGTTCTCATACTGTTGCTGCTCATATTGGTGTTGCTCCTATTGTTGTTGCTCCTACTAGTGTTGCTCATATTGTTGTTGCTCATATTGTTGTTGCTCCTACTATTGTTGCTCTATTGTTGTTGCCCTGCTGTTGTCGCTCCGACTGTTTTTGCTCATATTGTTGTTACTCATACAGTTGTTGCTCCTGCTGTTGTTGCTCCTACTGTTGATGTGCCTACTGTTGTTGCTCCTACTATTGGTGTTGCTCCTACTGCTGTTACTTCTACTTGTGTTACTCCTACTATTGTTGCTTTTATTGGTGTTGCTCCTACTGTTGTTGCGCCTACTGTTGTTGCTCCTATTGGTGTTGCTCATACTGTTGTTGATCCTACTAGTGTTGCTCTTACTGTTTGTTGTTTCTATTGTTGTTTCTCCTACTGTTGTTGCTCCTGCTGTTGTTGCTCCTACTCTTGTTCTCATACTGTTGATGCGCCTATTGTTGTTTGCTCCTACTGTTGTTGCTCCTGTTGTTGATGCGCCTACTGTTGTTGCTCCTGCTGTTGTTGCTCCTAATGTTGTTTGCTCCTATTCTTGTTACTCCTACCTTGTTGCTCCTATTCTTGTTGCTACTACAATTGCTGCTCATACTGTTGTTGCTCATACTTTTGTTGCTCATATTTGTGTTGCTCCTACTCTTGCTCTCATACTATTGTTGCTCATATTGTTGTTGCTCATACTGTTGTTGCTCCTATTGCTGTTGCACTGCTGTTGTTGCTCCGACTGTTTTTGCTCCTATTGTTATTACTCTTACTGTTGTTGCTCCTGCTGTAGTTGCTCCTACTGTTGATACGCTTACTGTTGTTGCTCCTACTTTTGTTGCTCATAATGTTGTTGCTCCTATTGGTGTTGCTCCTACTGCTGTTACTTCTACTTTTGTTGCTCCTACTATTGTTGCTCCTACTGTTATTGCTCCTATTGTTGTTGCTCCTACTGTTGTTGCGCCTACTGTTGTTGCTCCTATTGGTGTTGCTCATACTGTTGTTGATCCTACTAGTGTTGCTCCTACTATTTGTTGTTTCTATTGTTGTTTCTCCTACTGTTGTTGCTCCTATTGAGGTTGTTCCTACAATTGTTGCCCATACTGTTGTTGCTCCTACTGTTGTTACTCATAGTGTTGTTGCTCCTGCTGTCGTTGCTCCTACTGTTGATGTTACTACTGTTGTTGTTCCTACTGTTGTGTCTCCTACTGGTGTTGCTCATATTATTATTGCTCCTGCTGTTATTGCTCCTGCTGTTGTCGCTCCTACTGCTGTTTGCTCCTACTGCTGTTACTCCTACTGTTGTTTGCTCCTACTGCTGTTGCTCCTAATGTTTTTGTTCATATTGTTGTTGCTCCTACCCTTGTTCTCATATTGTTAATGCGCATATTGTTGTTTGCTCCTACTCTTGTTGCTCCTGCTGTTATTGATGCGCCTACTGTTATTGCTACTGCTGTTGTTGCTCCTACTTTTGTTGCTCCTACTGTTGTTGCTCATACTGTTGTTGCTCATACTGTTGTTGCGCCTACTGTTGTTGCGCCTACTGTTGTTGCTCCAGCTGTTGTTGCTCCTGCTGTTGTTGCTTATATTGTTGTTGCTTATACTGTTGTTGCTTATACTATTGTTGCTCCTACTGTTGTTGCTCCTGCTGTTGTTGCTTATACTGTTGTTGCTTATACTGTTGTTGCTCCTGCTGTTGTTGCTTATATTGTTGTTGCTTATACTGTTGTTGCTTATATTGTTGTTGCTTATACTGTTGTTGCTCCTGCTGTTGTTGCCTATGCTGTTGTTGCTCCTGCTGTTGTTGCTCCTGCTGTTGTTGCTTATAATGTTGTTGCTTATACTGTTGTTGCTTATATTGTTGTTGCTTATAATGTTGTTGCTCCTGCTGTTGTTGCATATACTGTTGTTGATCCTACTGTTGTTGCTCCTGCTGTTGTTGCTTATAATGATGTTGCTCCTACTGTTGTTGCTCCTGCTGTTGTTTCTGCTACTGTTGTGTCTCCTACTGAAATGAACCTGCATCGCCTCTCGTCAATCGGTTACTACCTAACGGACGTTCGATACGGTCGTGTCAGAACTCACTCGATGTAAGCATCGATAGTGAAGACAGTTCCGACGGCGAGATTTCAGCGTCAGGAAAGCGAGGACGGCGATGAAACCAACAGTAGTTGGGACAATCGCCGACCAAATTTGCAGAAACGACTTTTTCTGAACCAGCTCCTGGGCCGACAGTCGACTTAGTCCCGATTCTACTGAGTGGGGCTCTTTTAGCTATTTTGTCTTATATTTCTCATAGAAATGATAGTCTCCCAGACAAATTTGAATGCCAGATTCAGACAGAGAGTGAAGCCTGGTCCAACATGGAGGGAGATTATTGCTGAGTAAATGATGACCTGGCTCAGCATGTTCATGAGTATACTACATGAAAGTTCTTAGTATACTAGTTTCTTATAATTTTTACATGTGAAACATTGAGTGTGAATGACTAGCTATAAATAGTGTAACTATATTTACAACTAATATTTAAGCTTGCATTAAAACGTCCACAGCCGGCTATGTACTGGTCCACTGAACACTTATTTGGAAAGTTCCAGGATCGTCTTTCGTTCCTCCAGCAAAACCAACCCAATACGGAATTGTGAGTGGTTCAGTCGAATTAGTCCTATGCGTGAATGGAGCTATGCTTGAAGAGTTACACAGGGTGTTACAATCTTTGAAATAATTTATAACATGAGAGCAGAATCAAATGGTTTGCAGATGATCAAGACTGCTACTGCACTACTTATAAACAATGATACCATGAACATTACAGGATATATAATTTTCAAACGTTACAGTATTGTATGTAAAACATTCATTTTAGAGTGGACAGGGTACCACTGATCTGAAAATGATTCTGAGGTTGAATACGTATCATAAAATAAATTGTCGATGTTGACGACTGGGATTGAAATTCTTAATTTAACGTGAAAGAGATATAGACTATCTAAGTTGGACTGGTTCGCATTAGAATACAATGCCAAAGTTTATTCCAAGAACTTGATATCCGTTATCCTCTGGTGTATACTCGGCAAATTGCGTTGAGTCATTGACCCTTCCCATTCATATGTGTACACACTGTTATCTAAACTGAATGGTGATCACAATGTGGTATTGTAGTGTCATCGTTTGTGTATCATGGCAAACCAACTACAGAAGCACCATCAAACTTACTCTGGGAAATATGACCATTATATGTTGATAGTAACACCCATAACATTGATCTTAGTTTGTTTTTTGTGTGTTTATGTATGCAAACGGTCCAGAAGATCGACATCAATAGAAATTACAAATGGCAAGTCATGTGTTCAAATTCCTTTGTTGAAGTTTCTTAATATGTGTCCCCATGTACTGGATTGTTACGGTACCACATGACATATCCGTTAGTATTCAAGGTATGTGGTCACCAACCATTACATTTGAGTGGGAAACATTTGAGATTGTTCATAAACTGATTGAACAAACATTATCTGTCAGTCTGTCAGTTTGATAACCGGAATCTTAGACAAATGCTATGTACAACATATTATGTATATTGTATGTACAATACAATTAGCCGGTAATAACAGATCTCCCATATACATGGGAATTAATAAAATAAATTACATATCACATTCATATCTTCAGCCCACTATGTCGTTTGGAGATCTTTTTAAACATATTTAAGAATGACCAAACTAATATGTGTTACCCTTAAAAACAGATATACAACTAAACCCATATGACGTTGCAGCAAGCTGCAATAAATGAAAGTTCATTTTCACTTGAAGCATAGTAGGACTGAGGATGTGATTTTGTGTTTTCTCATATTCCTGCTCCCATGTTTTATATTTACCCGTGTACTGGGATCATTAATTCTTATAAAATAACAACTATGCCCCTGTGTGACACTATTTATTATCAGTACGTTAAAACACTTCCGTGGCAATTCCAGTAGTAGAGCCAGTAACATTGTAATAATGTATAAGTATTTACATTAAAAAAGATCACACAGGGAATAGCCAAACAAATAATAACCGTAGATCCTTGTCGAATCAAAAACCCGTATGGCAGTAATCCGGTTCCGTTGTTCATGATGGGTTTTATGGAGATAGACCGACATCACGCATTGTTCGCGACGAGACTATTCCCATGGCTAGGGGGTTTGCTGTCATAATGTTCCTACATGTACTAATGTTACTAAACTAAGCTGGACTCTTGCATGTATCTTGACAATGCAC
>JABXNX010001915.1:0-11012 GCA_014843695.1 Archivesica marissinica | reverse complement strand
GAACTACAGAGGGGACTATTGACATGTCGGAGGAGTCATCGCGGTGATCTTGGTATTCATGGGTGTATGAACTACAGAGGGGACTATTGACATGTCGGAGGAGTCATCGCGGTGATCTTGGTATTCATGGGTGTATGAACTACAGAGGGGACTATTGACATGTCGGAGGAGTCATCGCGGTGATCTTGGTATTCATGGGTGTATGAACTACAGAGGGGACTATTGACATGTCGGAGGAGTCATCGCGGTGATCTTGGTATTCATGGGTGTATGAACTACAGAGGGGACTATTGACATGTCGGAGGAGTCATCGCGGTGATCTTGGTATTCATGGGTGTATGAACTACAGAGGGGACTATTGACATGTCGGAGGAGTCATCGCGGTGATCTTGGTATTCATGGGTGTATGAACTACAGAGGGGACTATTGACATGTCGGAGGAGTCATCGCGGTGATCTTGGTATTCATGGGTGTATGAACTACAGAGGGGACTATTGACATGTCGGAGGAGTCATCGCGGTGATCTTGGTATTCATGGGTGTATGAACTACAGAGGGGACTATTGACATGTCGGAGGAGTCATCGCGGTGATCTTGGTATTCATGGGTGTATGAACTACAGAGGGGACTATTAACGTGTCGGAGGAGTCATCGCGGTGATCTTGGTATTCATGGGTGTATGAATTACAGAGGGGACTATTAACGTGTCGGAGGAGTCATCGCGGTGATCTTGGTATTCATGGGTGTATGAATTACAGAGGGGACTATTAACGTGTCGGAGGAGTCATCGCGGTGATCTTGGTATTCATGGGTGTATGAATTACAGAGGGGACTATTAACGTGTCGGAGGAGTCATCGCGGTGATCTTGGTATTCATGGGTGTATGAATTACAGAGGGGACTATTAACGTGTCGGAGGAGTCATCGCGGTGATCTTGGTATTCATGGGTGTATGAATTACAGAGGGGACTATTAACGTGTCGGAGGAGTCATCGCGGTGATCTTGGTATTCATGGGTGTATGAATTACAGAGGGGACTATTAACGTGTCGGAGGAGTCATCGCTATGATCTTAGTATTCAAGGGTGCGTAAAACCCGAACAAACAAATAAACCATTACCTTCCGAGGATAATCTTAAAGACATGTGTTCTTTGTTTTTACTGTTGTTCCTAAACCAGATGTTGCGGTATGATAAGTGTGATTTTATCAAAATCATGTTAATTAATTGATAACAAACTTGTATAGATAAGTGCTCATTGCTGCAGGATATCTGTTGAGATCTAGTAATTTAATAATTATAAGATGAGAAAGTGGATGAAAATTGATCGAATGTTGTGCACAGGAAACAACGATAAAAACAGAGGAAGTGTGTATTTTACGTTTATTTATCGTTGCTACCGGATGCCCATATGAGCGACGCCTGAAGAGATTAGTCATGTTAGATTTTTGGAGGATAGTGCAGTGATACAGACAGAGACCCATTCCAGAGTCTCCTCTGGTTCTTTTACGTGCACGGTGTAAAGCATCGACACGAGACCTCGGTTTAAAGTCCCATCTGAAAGACTGTTAATTTTATTAGGGTCAGACGGGGGGGTCGAACCTCCGATCCCTGGATTACCAGTCCAGCGTGTTACCACTGGACTACAGAGCCGTCTGTGATTCTAGTGTGCTAAGCCAAGTACATGTTATATAATCGCCGTCCGACGTCGTTGACTGATTGAAGGAGATCGAGCGCGCTATGAATCGCCGTGGATACATATTATATAAGATACTAGAAATAATAATGCTCGGTGATATAAATACATAGTAAAATGGGCAATGCACACATGGGTTTATCTTTTAGTTTAATCATATTCTAGTTTGCTCTATAATGACACATAATATACATACACTATATGCAATGAAAGCACAAATGCCAATTAGAAAAAATGGGTCGAGCCACAAGTTCTTACAGTCCTGCAGTGTAAAAAGCTTGTGTTTATCATGTTGGACAAATACTCGAAATATATCGAAAATCTTTTGTATGTTTGTTTGATCTCAAAGCTACCACGCGAGTCTGCATATGCAACTGATATACACTAATTATAAATACTATTATCGTGCAAACTGATAAAACCACTCCTTTCCAAGGAACAGACCAGACCCACTCCAGAGTCCAGGAAGATGGAGCTACTTTAGAGGTCCTACATACTTTTAGAGAGTATTCAGGGGAAGCAACTGACCCATGTCTCTCATTAAACATTCATTTATTTTCAATCCAGAGTCCAGGAAGAGGGAGCTACTTTAGAGGTCCTACATACTTTTAGAGAGTATTCAGGGGAAGCAACTGACACATGTCTCTCATTAATCATTCATTTATTTTCAATCCAGAGTCCAGGAAGAGGGAGCTACTTTAGAGGTCCTATATACTTTTAGAGAGTATTCAGGGGAAGCAACTGACCCATGTCTCGCATTAAACATTCATTTATTTTCAATCCAGAGTCCAGGAAGAGGAAGCTACTTTAGAGGTCCTACATACTTTTGGAGAGTATTCAGGGGCAGTAACTGACCGATGTCTCTCATTAAACATTCATTTATTTTCGATCCAGAGTCCAGGAAGAGGGAGTTACTTTAGAGGTCCTACATACTTTTAGAGAGTATTCAGGGGAAGCAACTGACCCATGTCTCGCATTAAACATTCATTTATTTTCAATCCAGAGTCCAGGAAGAGGAAGCTACTTTAGAGGTCCTACATACTTTTAGAGAGTATTCAGGGGCAGTAACTGACCGATGTCTCTCATTAAACATTCATTTATTTTCGATCCAGAGTCCAGGAAGAGGGAGTTACTTTAGAGGTCCTACATACTTTTAGAGAGTATTCAGGGGCAGCAACTGACCCATGTCTCTCATTAAACATTCATTTATTCTCAATCCAGAGTCCAGGAAGAGGGAGCTACTTTAGAGGTCCTACATACTTTTAGAGAGTATTCAGGGGCAGCAACTGACCCATGTCTCTCATTAAACATTCATTTATTTTCAAAAACATTTTATTCCCTAAGCTGCGGAGACCAAAACCAAACACGCAGAAATAAATATGGACAAACTCGTCTAAAATGTTCGTTTCCAATAACTACATGTCTGAGTGTAGTCGTTCAACAATTCAACACTGTGATATTGTTTATAATTTCCTAACATCATAGCAGTGCTTTTATATAAACATTCCAGTTCTGTTGACAGTTTTGTTAAACAAATATAAACCAGTAACATTTAGTACATTATACATATAACATCTAGCAGCCGTATATTTGTCTAGTATATATTTGATTATTTTTGGGTTCATACAAATTCATTTAGTTTAAACATATTTATTTTCTGTCAATACATGATTATTTACAACAACTGATATAAGGAATTGGACAAAAAGCTGTATAGCTTATGATTGTCCTCTCCTTTCTAAATAATATACACAAACATTTCATGGTATAATAGTTTACAATTTCTCAAATTCATTTAAGCTCGATTGCGAAACAAGTTCTTACAACTTATATTAATCACTTTCGAGACCTCATTTCTGATGAAATCAATCGCCACGAGGGAGAGAGAAGAGGCAATGTGGAATTTAAATGCATTGCCTAAGAGCACACTCGTAACGGTTCCAGCGGGGTTCGAACTCCAGACCTTTCGTACCTGAAGCAAACACGCTACCACTGCGCTATCACGACTTTCACTATATTATTTCATGAATATATTAATAGGCCTTGATTATATGTGAAAGCCAATGATGTATTAATCGTAGCATGAAGTAAGTTTAAACTTGATTTATTTTACAACGACGAAACCCATATTTTTTTCTTTAATGTTTTCTATTCCTCATAATTTCATAGTATTATTAACATAATATATATACAGATAAGTACATAGCATGACAGTATCAACGTTATGTATTACTTAATATAGTACATGTATGTACAGTTAAACCTGTGTTAGTGGTCACCTTTATTAAGCAGCCAACCTGTATTAAGCAGCCAGTTTCAAGATTCCCAATATGTTGTTTTATTATACATTTGACCTCTATTAAGCAACCACATGTGCTAAGCAGCCCCTTTCTGTGATTCCCTTGGTTGGCTGCTTAACACAGGTTTGACTGTATTATTATAAACAAATGAGGTGTTTATATATGGATCCTTATATATTATATTGTATATTCTGTGTCCATTAAAGTATTTTTAGATTTCAATATGACAATGAGGGGAATATATGGTGTATAATTGACACTGTGTTATATATATCCATACCCTTATGAAGAAACAAATTGTATCAACTTGTATTAATCACTCTTGTAGCGGATGAAAGCGGATATATGGTCCTTCGTGTGGGAGGAAACCGGAGTACCCGGAGGAAAGAAACCCACCTGGCCCATCTGGCGATCACCGTGCCATATCACGAATACAAAACGATTAACTACAAATACAATACAGACGGATCTGTAGTCCAGTGGTAACACGCTGGACTGGTAATCCAGGGATCGCAGGTTCGATCCCCCGTCTGACCCTAATAAAATTAAGTCTTACAGCTGGGACTTCAAACCGAGGTCTCGTGTCGGTGCTGTACACCGTGTACGTAGAAGAACCAGAGGAGACTCTGGAATGGGTCTCTGTCTGTATCATGCACTATCCTCCTAACATCTAACATGACTAATCTCTTCAGGAGGCGTCGCTCATATGGGTAACTGGTAGCGACGATAAATGAACGTAAAACACACTAACAAATACAATACTAGTGATAACACAGTGTGGTGGATGCACACAACAATTAGCTAGAAGTCTCGTTAATAGTTTCTTGTGAACAAGAATCAGAAGATCTGAATTGCATACGTATGATTAGGGTCAATTTTATACATTAATATAATTATTTAAAACATTAAAATTTATTAATTTCAAGTGTTACTGATTGATGTATACTATTAGCCTGGGTTCCAGTCTGTCACAGAACACAGAAACGGGACATTATATGTAAATGAGTCTACGGGAACATTCGTGTATATTCGGAAATGATCGTGTATAATCGTGCCTGTTCGGCGATTTCCGATAGAATTCCGTTTCTATATTTAGCGATATTATCTTGTAGAGAAGAGTTGTCGTTCTTCAAATCTACACCCTCAAAAAAGTGGGTGTAAGTAGATGGCGCTACGATCGGAAATCCAGTTTCCCCAGGCTGTCATTTGGCTAGAAGTTAAAAAGTGAAAAATCGAAAGACTGGAACCCAGGCTAAGTCTCGGTGTTAAAATATATTTATTTGACTGACCAGGCAAAATATATCGACGCCTGTTCCCAGGCTAACATACTATATGAACTTAGCAGTATTAAGAATACATCGTGGAAGTCGTGATAGCGCAGTGGATGCGCGTTCGCTTCAGGTGCGAAAGGTCCGGTGTTCGAGCCCCGCTGGAGCCGTTACGATTGTGCCCTTAGGCAAGGCATTTAAATTCCACATTGCCTCTTCTCTCCTTCATGGCGATGGATTCCACCAGGAATGAGGTCTCGAGAGTGATTAATATAAGTTTGAAAGAACTTGTTTCGCAATCGAGCTAAAATAAATTTGTATAAACTATAAACTAAACTAAGAATACATCGTTTTGAATGTTCCGACGTGATTTGTTCAAACCTATTAATGTTTGGTCAAAATAAGTCCATTCTACTTCAGTAACTGGTACACTGTGGCCCTTATCGGATCAAGCATGCTTTCAAAACATAACTATGCAATGGTAGATTCGTAAGCCGCATTATCCATCTATACAATGGACAACTTATAGATACCATAGATTGCATGCCAATGTATATTTAAAGCGACATTACATCGCAAAAAGCCCCCAAAAATGCATTGTTCACGTAGAAATGCATTGCTACTACATGTATTAATAAAACGCGATAAATGTGGCCTTTATTTACAAATACTGGATTGTGACTCATAACAATGTAATAGGGAATTGGGATGTACATGGTATACGACTTATTTCTAATGTCGCAAATACAAATTCATCCGAATACATTCGACCACACATATTGAAACAATAAACAGTGTGTTTGTGGTTTACATACTTTCAAACGTGAATGTAGGATTTCATATACCGGTCATCCACGCTCCTGAATTGACATTTCTTTGTCATATTAGTCAATACTAAACGTTTGATACTGTCGCGTAGAGATACTAATTTAAATAAGATTACTCTACAAATAAATATGCATAGGCACAAATGTGAGATATAACGGCAAATCTGTACCATAAATCTCGTTATTCGGGATACACAGGTTGTATTACGCATGTATGTCGACCCTGTTTATTTTGTTATGTCAACAAACCGCGTATACGACGCTAGTTTATTAGTTGAAATACTCAGTTTTTTAGGCAAATTGCGTTTTCACTAATGTTATGTCGCTTTAAGCGAACGTAGCTCTTTATTACAGCGTTGATGTATACAAAATAAAACATCTCGATCGCGATCTGATTTCAGACCCAACCGTCTGCAATTATTCATTCTAACCAAACCATACCTTTTGTAATCATTCATTCTAAACTACCTAGCTGCGTTTCGTGTTTTAATGAGCGTAGTGTAGGTATATCAAATGAAATTAATACCTTACCCGTGGTATGTAACAACAAACCCTTTATAGTATCAACTGTCAAATACCACATAACATGCATATATATGATATCAAACCATGTACAAGTGTTCTATCAAAGTCACAATTTCGTTATGCTCTATTGTCACGTAGTCCACTCCCAGTTTATAATATGTATAGGATACTAGTATAAGCCGAAAACTATCCAATATGTAAAATATTGGACTGTGTGAGTATTATATTAAATTATACGCGTACATGTACGAAATCAACAATTTTAATTGGTAGGATCTTGTTATATAAGTGTGTGTTTTAAGTAAGATATAAGCGGATCTGTAGTCCAGTGGTAACACGCTGGACTGGTAATCCAGAGATCGCAGGTTCGATCCCCCGTCTGACCCTAATACAATTAACAGTCTTTCAGATGGGACGTTAAACCAAGGTCTCGTGTCGGTGCTTTACACCGTGCATGTAAAAGAACCAGAGGAGATTCTGGAATGAGTCTCTGTCTGTATCATTGCACTATCCTCCAAAATCTAAAATAACTAATCTCTTCAGGAGGCGTCGCTGATATGGGCAACCGGTAGCGACGATAAATAAACGTAAAACACACACTCAACAGTATTTGGATCTCTGTCTGTATCATTGCACTATCGTCCAACAATCTAAAATAACTAATCTCTTCAGGAGGCGTCGCTCACATGGGCAACCGGTAGCGACGATAAATAAACGTAAAACACACACTCAACAGTATTTGGATCTCTGTCTGTATCATTGCACTATCGTCCAACAATCTAAAATAACTAATCTCTTCAGGAGGCGTCGCTCACATGGGCAACCGGTAGCGGCGATAAATAAACGTACACATAATATTTTATTCGATATAATTTATGTACATTTGTCTGTTATAATAATATATATAATAATATACAGTGTTGTCAACAAGGATTGAGAAGAAAGTATAGAATACTTATGTATGTATGGATGTATGGCTGTCCGATTAGCACAGTGGTTAGCGCGCTCGCTTTTCACCAATGCAACCCGGGTTCGATCCTCGGACCGGGAAGTATGTGAGATGGTACGGTCGTTGCCAGATCGGACAGGTGGGTTTTCTCCGGGTATTCCAGTTTCCTCTCACACGAATGACAACATCTACGCTTTCATCCGCGCCAACGAATGTGATTAATATAAGATGTTAGAACTTGCTTCGCAATCGTTGTAAAATAAATAAAAATTTAAACTACTACTATTGTGCAAAACCCCAATTTGCACGAAATATTTATTATTGTTATATATAAATAGTAATGTATTATATAAATACATTAAACTGTTTCTATATATGGCCAAATGTTTACCATGTAATATATATATATTTGTTTTATGCATAATCGTCTGCTATTATTTTCGCGCCTAAAATTATCAATCTCGCTTCGCGCGGGAAATGACTTAAGATGTTAGGCCTAATCTCAGTTTATCAAGGCCGTGGTTGCAGGTGTCCAGTTATGTAATACAAAGGCACCGAACTGGTTTGATGGTGTAATATTAGATAACATAACAGATGTTTAGGAATAACAGATGTTTTAGGAATTGTTATATCATATATACACTGATTCAATTATGTATATAAGAATTACCATGTAATATATATATTTGTTTTATGCATAATCGTCTGCTATTATTTTCGCGCCTAAAATTATCAATCTCGCTTCGCGCGGGAAATGACTTAAGATGTTAGGCCTAATCTCAGTTTATCAAGGCCGTGGTTGCAGGTGTCCAGTTATGTAATACAAAGGCACCGAACTGGTTTGATGGTGTAATATTAGATAACATAACAGATGTTTAGGAATAACAGATGTTTTAGGAATTGTTATATCATATATACACTGATTCAATTATGTATATAAGAAATGGATTTTATTAACATAGATCAGACACACTAGAGCCTAACTTCAGGAGCGAGAAAGGTCGTGATCTCAATCTAGTATATAGAACATATAAACTGTATTTATGATACTTAGATATTATTGACATTATAAGAAATATAACTTATAAAGATTTGTCGAATAATTAAATTGTTCAGCCACAGAAGAAACATAGAGTTTCGGCGAACCATATCGAAATTGATTAAAAGTTAATCTAATCAGAAACAGTGATTAGATTATAGTGATATTGAGTAATGACGGATTAGAAAGATTGGATGTTAAATATACTGTGTAAGCGCATATTCGGCTCACACAAATGGATTGTTAAATAAGCTTTTAATGATACGATGTATATATATATATAGATCACTGATTATATATATATGGATATTTCTGATGTCAATATAAACAAGATATTATATAGAAGAAATGTAATACTGTGTTGAGTTATCATTAATACATATAATAACGAAGAAACCCCCTAGACAACTCCAGCGAGTCTACAATAGGATAGACCCTGGTAAGAGCCGTAGCAACCGAGACATATTATTACGAGAAGAAAAAGGAGAGTTTGCGACAATTGGGACGCTCGTCCGGGATTGGAAATAAAGAAGAGGTGACATATCGTGACATATTGTGAAGGACACTAGGATTTATATATGGAATATTGTGAAGGACACTAGGATTTATACATGAAGAATACAAGGGACTCTTAATTAACGTGGGAAAACAGAAGTGCATGCGAGACAGTGTTAGAATTTGGAAATAAGTGAAAGACGTCAACGAATTATTAAATTAATGAAATGGATTAAATTATTGGAAATGTGCAAACTTTGAATATGTGATAAATTATATATTGGATTAACGGACGAGACAGACTTCGGTAAGTACCAGTTTTCTTTTCATAGAGGCTTAATATTATCATTAAAATTATATTAGTGATTTACTTCCTTTTATTGAACTCAATTCTATAATACATTTGGAGATACATTCTGGGGATTAAAAAATTTTGGGAAATAAAAAAATAAAATGGCTACAACTAGGAGTGCTAATAAGGAAACTGAGGGGCCGGTTCACCCCGACTTGCAGACAACAGGTGATGAGATATGGGACAAATTAATGAGACTTCCCTTCTTTAATCAGGCAAATCTGGAACGTCAGGGTGAGATTTATGAGAAAGAAAGAGAGAGGGAAAGAGAGAGGGAAGAAGTAAAACAAAGAGAGAGAGAAAGAGAGAGGGAAGAAGTAAAACAAAGAGAAGAAAGAGAGAGGGAAAGAGAAGAAAGAGAGAGAAAGAGAGAGGGATGAAGTAAAACAAAGAGGGGAAAGAGAAGAGAAAGAAAGGGACAGGGAGGAAAGAATGCAAAGGGAGAAAATGCAGACGGAGATTCGCCTGAGAGAAATCCAGAGAGATCAGGAATCTCAGCAAAATAACCCCCTCCATACAGATAATAGGCCCTCTAAGACAAACATTTCTGTTCCTATTTGGACCCAGACTATGAGGCCAGATAAATTCTTCGCAACATGTGAGAGACTGTTCGAAGCTAGCCAGGTCGCCAAACAAACATGGGTGGGCCATATTATAGACACGTTGTCCGACAAGGCCAGAAATATATATGCCACTCTTCCTGTCCAAGACGCTAATAATTACGATACCCTCAAGGCCGCCATCTTGGATGAATATAGACTCTCACCCACTGTATATAGAAAGAATTTCTTCTCTTGGGTAAAGAAACCTCAGCAGACATATTCCGAATTCATTAAGGAATTAAGGGAGCAAATGACTCTCTGGACGGAGAACAATGATCCGAGCGAGGTCAACTGGATCGAGCTGCTCTTGAGATATAGATTCGATTCCCAGCTAAGTGATGAGCTTAATTTGTTCATTCTGGATAAGAAAGCATCTACTCTCCAGGAATGTATTTCCCTGGCTGATGAATATAACCTCCATCGCAGATTAGCGCCCAGGACACGGATTACTTCAAATCCGAATGTGAAACCCAGAGATACAGAACACCGACCTCCAGCCCCAAGGCCATATATCCCCTCACCCATGTATCGACCCAATATTAGGATAGATAATTCCCAAGCTACCCATAGAACTCCCCGGATAGAAAAATATTGTAGTTATTGTAGGCGTAATGGCCACGGACGAACAGAGTGTTGGGCAGATCCCAATTCACCTAGGTACAGGGGTACTAGAAACCTAGTAAACGGACACCAAGTGTCCAATATTAGGATAGATAATTCCCAAGCTACCCATAGAACTCCCCGGATAGAAAAATATTGTAGTTATTGTAGGCGTAATGGCCACGGACGAACAGAGTGTTGGGCAGATCCCAATTCACCTAGGTACAGGGGTACTAGAAACCTAGCAAACGGACACCAAGTGTCAAACACTACTCATAGTTCAGCCTTTATAACCAATGAGCCAGTGAACTCATATGAAAATACCGAGATGGTAAATCCATTACTTGTCAAATATACAGGTCA
>JABXNX010001914.1:0-11014 GCA_014843695.1 Archivesica marissinica | reverse complement strand
TGTATTCTGTTATATATAATGTATTCTGTTATATGTAATGTATTCTGGCCCTTTTCTGCCAATGCCATACTTTCCGCCTAAGAGAATAGGCTATATGAATAGTATACACACATCTGTCCGTATGTCTCTCTGTTTGTCCGTCTGTCTCTCTGTCTGTCCGTGTGTCTCTCTGTTTTTCCGTCTGTCTCTCTGTCTGTCCGTCTGTCTCTCTGTCTGTCCGTCTGTCTCTCTGCGTGTCCGTCTGTCTCTCTGTTTGTCCGTCTGTCTCTCTGTTTGTCCGTCTGCCTCTCTGTCTGTCTGTCTGTCTGTCTCTCTGTTTGTCCGTCTGTCTCTCTGTCTCTCCGTCTGTCTCTCTGTCTGTCCGCCTGTCTCTCTGTTTGTCCGTCCGTCTGTCTCTCTGTCTGTCCGTCTGTCTCCCTGTTTGACCGGCTGTCTCTCTGTTTGTCCGCCTGTATCTCTGTTTGTCCGCCTGTCTCTCAGTATGTCCGTCTGTCTCTCTGTGTGTCCGCCTGTCTTTCTGTGTTCAAAACAATGATAAGATCTTATCTTGGCCGCCATTTTGTTTGGAACGTTTTATAAATGACACTTAGAATGTTCCTAGTAATTCTTTAATTGCAATAATATAATTAATATTTGTTTGTTAATATAAAATTTGGTATCATTTTAAGGTATTGAAATATACTTTTTAAATATTAATTTATTTGTTGACAGCGAGGCATGGATTATAATGTATAAGATCTTAGTTTGCACTTAATTTTGAACGTCTATTTTCATTGTTGAAAACAGGTAAATTATTATGTATTCGTTAGTGATACGAATTTGAACACTAAATATTTATGAAGAAAACAAAATTACGCTACTATATAATATATATATAATATCTGGTCAACTTTGTCAAACAAAATGGCAGCCACAGTAGGAATGATGACGTCACATGAGAACTATGTATACGCGAAATTGCAACACACAGACTTGTGAAGAAGATGTAGAAGATATATATTGTTATCAATGTTTAATGTTTTTTACATATCCGCGAAGTGACGAAATTAAACAACTTCGAATATAAACTGGCTCGAAATGCTAGAAATACATAGTATATATTCGATTCAACACCCGTCGTTACATCGGGGAATGACGAGTTTGAAAGTCCTCGTTAAAATTAGCAATATTATTTTATGTAACATTTATTCATTATAAACATAGAATCTATACCTGTAACAATATTTCATTAATACAATAAATGCACATTCACATAGGAAACAATTTGTAATACATTTTAATGTACAGTGAGAGACATTGCTTGTTTTTCTATTACCTCCCTTGGCAGATAAAGTCCGATTTGTCCCGAAATGTATATTGCTCCTTCCGGTTGGAATACAGTGTTTTTACAGTTGTTCTCTAACCAGATGTTGGACTATGATCAATGTGATTTGATCCATATCATGTTAGTTAAATGATATTCTAACATGATTAGATATTGTGTTCCTATAGAACAATTGTATCGTTCTTAAATCTGAAATAAACCATGCTCTCCCTGTACAAAATGTATTTATGGATGTAAATATGCGCAACATTTAACAATTTTACATTGGAATTGAATACAGCGAATTTGTAGTGTTAACAACCTGCTATACAGGAACAATTATGTTGATAGGTGGAGGATGACACTAAATACCGAAGGTAATTTACAGGGGGGTATTTTGTAAAGCCATCAGCCAAATAACAGACAAGGAGCCAAAATAACATACAAATTTATTCGTTTTGAGAAATGTTAGAATGGAAATAATGTTTGTCTTGCCGTTGTTTATCGACGATTAAAACACTGTGTGTCGTTGTGATAAGTAGTCATTACCCAGTTAGGCATATGGCCTGCAGTGTTAATACCTAGCAGCAGAACTCCAAACCATGGATTATTCGCCGACAACTGCAAGAAAAATATTATTTCCTAAACAAATTATTTTATATTGAAATAGTCATTGTAGATACTGTAGGACATCTGCTATGATTCAGTGTTTTAATAATTGTAAAACGAGAACGTGGATGACAATTGCACGTTGTGAAAAGGCCGAAACAAGGATAACCACAGAGAAAGCTAATTGAGATGGCATATACTCTGATATCCAATGGGCAGTTACTAACTGACACATATGTCTCGGTGTTAAATAACATACACAGTTGATAAAATGTAGCTGGTGACAATAATCTGCTCAATGAACGCTCTACTACTCTATTAAATGACAAAGTCTTGAAATAGTATCGCTGTAGCAATAGGAGTAGCACAGCTAAACGCCATAAACTGTACCATGGTCTTATAACCAGTTATAAGCGACAACAAATAAAACAAGAAAACAACATTATACAGAATATATAAATCCCTGTAACTATTCATGGTGTTCCTTAAATAATCGTAAAAGAAACCAAATAATTCAACACAAACAAACATCACAACAACAACAATACGGCATTAGTTGACATTGCAGCTGTATGTAAACAAGGTAACAAACCGTGCGTAAACAAACATCACAATACGGCATTAGTTGACATTGCAGCTGTATGTAAACAAGCTAACAAACCGTCCGTAAACAAACATCACAATGCGGCATTAGTTGACATTGCAGCTGTATGTAAACAAGCTAACAAACCATGCGTAAACAAACATCACAATACGGCATTAGTTGACATTGCAGCTGTATGTAAACAAGCTAACAAACCATGCGTAAACAAACATCACAATACGGCATTAGTTGACATTGCAGCTGTATGTAAACAAGCTAACAAACCGTGCGTAAACAACACGTGATATATTTAGTAACCGCCCCCTGGGTTCGTTGATCAGAACAGCACAACTGATCAGGCAATACTTGAACAGGTATTTGAGATAGAGTGCATACCAGGTCCAAGGTCTCCGAATGAATTGTAATATAATGCAACTGCTAATTTTAGATATTTTAGAAGATTTTTGTATTTGCAAATAGTATGCAACAATGCTGTCAGTGTTAAAATTAGTTGTTTCAATAAAAGTAATTATAGGTACCATACAGCAAGACGTTAGCCATTATATTGAGTTCATTTACACGTCAGATAGTTTACATATTTTTACATTTAATTTAACCAAATTAAAGAAACTTCGTGTTCAAAATCATAAGCAGCAACACAGACTTAATAATATTCTTATGTCTTTGTCAGAAACAACGAGAAAGGACCTACAATTCACATTCACTGTGCTGTTTGCGAAATAGAACATTATTATAAAACAACCGAATAATAAATAAAATCCTACAGTAGACTTTACGCCATTTGCATTGAACGCCATTTTCAAACTATAAAAGATGCAATTTATAAAATATCAACTGACACCATCTTTGCTATGATGCAAATTTCGTTTATGCTTTCCAATGAATGATGGAGTTTTCTTAGTGAAAGAAAAAACTCCATCTTCCACTGTTTGAAATCAGTGAAAGATGACATTTTCTCTGCCACTGGATGTGTTTCATATTCCTGCGAGGTTAGATGTACTTTTGTACTTTAGCTATTTTTGGACTATCATAAATAGTTAATTATAAAGTAGTATATTCTAATGAATTTGTGTTTTGTCTGTAGTTTTTAATTGTGACAGCAAACAGAACTTGAAATTTATACCGGAACTATTTCTTATTACGGAAGTTCACACTAACAGAAGTGGTTGTGTGGTTGTGTATTGGAGTGAAATGAGGCTTCCGACAGGGAAGTTGAAGTGAATAAAATTTGAAAATAAAATATTTTATTAGCCCAAATCATTGGTAATCATAAAAGAAAAAGAAGATTTGTGTTTATTAGTGTAAGATCAGATTTTATTTCATCTCGTGATGAACGAAATATGCAATGCCACTCGTGGAAGTACACATTTCAGTGATCACGAGATGAAATCAAATCTTATCTTACACTAATATCATCTCTGTATTCTTATGTTCACGTGACACGTGTATTGCACGCAAATGAGATGTGCTTCGACGTATACTATGACGATACATGACGATAGCTCTACTTGAATGTGTCGAATTTGATCAAATAAAATACCTTGTCAGATCCATAAAATTAATGTAGTAACTTATATAAATACATATACATATATACTTGTAGAAACTGGTATACGAATTGCAATGCAGAACATTATATGTAGTAAACTAGGTCATACATATAATTATATGTAGTAAACTAGGTCATACATATAATTATATGTAGTAAACTAGGTCATACATATAATTATATGTAGTAAACTAGGTCATACATATAATTATATGTAGTAAACTAGGCCATACATATAATTATATGTAGTAAACTAGGTCATACATATAATTATATGTAGTAAACTAGGTCATACATATAATTATATGTAGTAAACTAGGTCATACATATAATTATATGTAGTAAACTAGGCCATACATATAATTATATGTAGTAAACTAGGTCATACATATAATTATATGTAGTAAACTAGGTCATACATATAATTATATGTAGTAAACTAGGTCATACATATAATTATATGTAGTAAACTAGGTCATACATATAATTATATGTAGTAAACTAGGTCATACATATAAAATTCATTTAGGACACATATTGCCTCCGTGGTGTACTGGTTAAAGTCGCTGTCTTGTATAGCGCTGTAACCTCTCATCTGATGGTCATGGAGGTTGGTGCAACAAGTACTGGTTAACTGCTGGAGCCTGCCCAGGATAGGTGTCGTTAGGTAAACAGCCAGCCGCTCAAATGGGCAACCGGTAGCGACGTTAAACAGACATAAAAACAAAACAAAAACAGAACACATATTGCACATACGGAATGTTATTACATTTAAAGCGAAACTAGATACATGTACATGTAGTGTAACTGCATACTGTGATAATTTAAATGAGCAAACAAACATCATATAATTTTTCTATTTAATAAATAATATTTATCGTTTAGTTATTTAGTGGGGAATAAAGCATGGTTTGGAGTTCTGACGCGTAGGAATTAACCACGCAGGCTATATGTCTAAGTGGTTCATTCCGGCGCTCAGAATGACAAACCATGTTTTTATTAGACTGCATATAACGCAAATATCAATATTAATTTGATTCTAACATGACCAAAATATCTAAAATGCTTATTACTTAAGCAGCCAGTGAGGGGAAGCGCCATCTACTGGAGGCGATCTGCTAACGGAGGGAACTCATGTTTGATCACCCAACTTAATTCAATATTTATATTTATGTTGTATATGTAAAATATATGCAAATAAGATTTTTGATTATTTGGAACGGTGGTCATTTCTGTATAACAACACTGAATTAAACATATAAAATGAGGCTATAAGTGTATGTATGTATGTTCGTTTAATGTCAATGTTTAGTGGTGGATTGTTATACAGTCAATTCTGTGTGATAGTTATGAATTGCACAGGGATATTTTTGTCGCTAGGTTATAATATTGTCCTTAACTTTATTATCTAACTTCATTAGAATTATGTTTTTGCGACACACTTCTATTGAAATTCCATGAGATATTTGACTTGTTATTTATATACTGCTAATATGCAAAGAGCTAAGTTTATACACATTTATTTTAGGTCGCTTGCGAAACAAGTTCTTACAACTTATATTAATCACTCTCGAGACCTCATTCCTGATGGAATTCATCACCACGAGGGAGAGAGAAGAAGTATGTGGAATTTAAATGCCTTGACTAAGGGAACAATCGTAACTGCTTCAGCGTGGGCTCGATCTCCGCGTCTTTGGCACTTGAAACGAATTGCTACCACTGCGCTATCACGACTTTCACGACTTAACTTAGTATTCAATACTTCTACGATGTACATGCTTGTTACACAAATCAAATCATGATAGAACATGTGTAGAGATAGTTCAAATGTTCATACAACAAAACAGAAGTCAGATAATGGCGCAAGAAATAATTCACCACCCAGTTTTTAAAATTATTTTACGTTTATTTATCGTCGCTACCGGTTGCCCATATGAGCGACGCCTCCTGAAGAGATTAGTTATTTTAGATTTTGGAGGATAGTGCAATGATACAGACAGAGACCCATTCCAGAATCACCTCTGGTTCTTTTACGTGCACGGTGTAAAGCACCGACACGAGACCTCGGTTTAACGTCCCATCTGAAAGACTGTTAATTTTATTAGGGTCAGACGGGGAATCGAACCTGCGATCCCTGGATTGAATCACCACCCAGTTTCCCTAAACTGGCAATTTGTAACTTTTATACAGGCCATTTTGTTGTAATTTCATTGTAGATTGTGTTAGTTGTATTTTTCTTACAGAATGTTCATAATCCAAATTGGATTCGACAAAAGCGAAATTGATTTGCATTTATGGTATATATATACATAAATTGTCAATTTATATTGATGTATGACGTCATCATGTTCTTTTATTATTCATGAAGAAGTCCAACATGGACGAAACGTTGAATTAAATTTATTGGAGTCTGTTTCACGCACGCACGCACGCACGCACGCACACACGCACCCACGCACGCACGCACGCACGCACGCACGCACGCACGGGGGGGGGGGGGGGGGGGGGGGGGGGGGGGGGGGGGGCACGCACGCACACACACACACACACATACACACACACACTAAAACTATTAAATTCATAAATAAATTATGTTCAATAAAACAGGAGTTTCACTGGCTATCCAGTATCGTGAAAACATTTGTCTTTACTGATATGTTTTCAACAGACATTTTTGGTAGACAGTTCTCAGGTATCTATCTAACGTACATATCTACTCTATGTAAACCGATTCTTGCAATGGACCATTAATAAAACCATAAATACATTACAACGACGGAGAAACAAACATATCACGTGATTTTGATTTACGACAATTGGTACATGTAGTAAAACAACATAATTCCAAAATAGCGTTAAACGATCACATACGAAACGGCAATTCGATAATATAACACTCAGCTTCTGGACATATTAGAATAACTTTAGCCAAAATACCTGATGATATTCAACTGTGACGTCAAGTACAACATATGGGTAGGACGTACTGTGTTCATTATAGATTTGCGAACTAAACAATGACGAATACAAGAGCGCAGTTCAATAATAACTACACGTATAAGTTTCAACATGATAAAGAAGATATTTGTGTTTATTAATGTAAGATAGGATTTAATTTAATTTGTATTTCGTTGATCACGAAATGAAATAAAATCCTATCGTACGCTAATAACCAAAATATATTTCTTTTATGATTTCCAATGACTGACTTATATAATATTTGTTTTCAAATTGTATTCATTTTAACTGCCCTGTCTGGAGCCTCATTGTACTACATGACACAACCGCACCACCACTTATGTTAGTGTGAACATCCGTAAGAAGAACTAATTCCGGTATAATTTTCAAGTTAGATTCTGTTGGCTGTCATAATTAAAAACTACACACAAAACAAATTCGTTAGAATATATTACTTAATTAACTGTTAATGATAGTCAGGCAATAGCTAAATACAAAAGTACATCTAACAGCGCAGGAATTCGAAACATAACCGGTGGCAGAGAAAACGACATCTTTCACTGTTTCAAAGCTGTGTAAGATGGAGTTTTCTTTCAAACACTCTACCATTCATTGGAAAACATAAACGATCCAGTTCTCATCATTAGTGTTTGATTATTCTTGGGGCACCAACTGATCTGGTCGTATGTCGACTCTCCAGCTATTATCGCTGGAGGAAGACACGGGCGCCCCTCCGAGCAGTAGTTCAGGCACGGACGGATACCCAGGTAGAACCACCGACTTTCTATAAGTCAAATGGATAACTTCTCACATTAACGAATTCGACACTTCAAGTGGGATTCAAATCTACAGCGGTTAGGGGAAAGCGATTTGAAGTGAACGACCGTGACCACTAGGCCATGGAGGTCAAACCCCTGACACATTGCACTTATATATGTTCATTTATGCTATACATCTGCTTGTGTTGAAGTCCAAGTATTCCTTGAAGGTGAATCCCAGTCTTGTATTCTTACTGGTGGTGGTGGGGGAGGAGGTATTTTATGCAACAAACAATCATGTTCCGGTATCAGATGCATTGTGGTTGGTGACACGTGATCACGAGAATATATATCTTCAGGCACAGCGTGGATATGAGAAGAAATTTGAACTTGCTTAGTTGTGTCTATCACACATTGGCGACTGTCTGGTGGATGTTTTAAATGTTTTTGGTTTCGTTGACCGGAAATCTTTGTCACAACAGCATAGTCTTGGTCATTCATTTTATAATGATGTACTGAATTCTGGGAAGGCAGATCGGATGGACGCCGGCGTTCATCGTCGATCGAATTTTGTTTGACAAGATGAGCATTATCATTAATTGATATATTCGCATTTGGTAATGTATTAGTAACAGTTTGTTGTTGATAAAGTAGTTCAGAATAATCACCAGTGTCAGCTTGTTCGTCATCAAAACTGGAATATGCTGATTCAGCATTTTGTTGTTTACCGTTATTCCTCCGTAAAGGTGGGTGGGGTAAAAACGACGACACACCAGTTCCCGTATCACAAAACATAGTCTCTTCATCATCATTTTCCGTATGTGGTCTATTAAAATGAAAAATCGTTGTTTCATACGTATCTGAACCATGTTTATCGTCTGAGTTGAGGTTGTCAGAAGGTGTACTAGCTTTATTATTGGCGTGTGGAGCTGGAGTAACGCCATCTTGCGCGCCATCTGGCGACAGCAGCTGTAGCTCAGTGCTTAGTTTCTCGGCTAGCGTCGTGGCTGTGTCACTCTTAGTGGCTGTTTCACGTCTTTTCTTCTCTCTTCCAATAGTCACATATCTGAAAAGTGGTACGACATTATTGAATATGCATTTGAATCTTTAATACCGCAACTTCCTTGGTCGGTATGAACTGGTTGATAATGGTATACCAATAGTCTACACAAATCTATTTGAGCTCGATTGCGAAATAAATTCTTACAACTTGGCAGTATGGAATTTAAATACCTTGCCTAAGGGTACAGACGCAAAGGCTACAGCTGGGCGCGCACTCGGAGCCATTCGCATCTGAAGCGAACGCGCTACCACAACGCTAGCACGACCGTTTTAGCTCTATTTATTCAATGGCTCCATTCAAATGTGTTAGGACAGTTGACTCACTATAACCGGGCAACAGTGGCCATGAGGCATACACATGTGTTAGGACAGTTGACTCACTATAACCGGGCAACAGTGGCCACGAGGGATACACATGTGTTAGGACAGTTGACTCATTATAACAGGGCAACAGTGGCCACGAGGGATACACATGTGTTAGGACAGTTGACTCATTAAAACCGGGCAACAGTGGCCACGAGGGATACACATGTGTTAGGACAGTTGACTCACTATAACCGGACAACAGTGGCCACGAGGCATACACATGTGTTAGGACAGATGACTCACTATAACAGGACAGCAGTGGTCACGAGGCATACACATGTGTTAGGACAGATGACTCACTATAACCGGACAACAGTGGCCACGAGGCATACACATGTTATGACAGTTGACTCACTATAACAGGACACCAGTGGTCACGAGGCATACACATGTGTTAGGACAGTTGACTCACTATAACCATGCAACAGTGGCCACGAGGCATACACATGTGTTAGGACAGTTGACTCACTATAACCATGCAACAGTGGTCACGAGGCATACACATGCGTTAGGACAGTTGACTCACTATAACCGGGCAACAGTGGCGCCGAGGCATACACATGTGTTAGG
Source organism: Archivesica marissinica (assembly GCA_014843695.1). Lineage (NCBI taxonomy): Eukaryota > Metazoa > Mollusca > Bivalvia > Venerida > Vesicomyidae > Archivesica > Archivesica marissinica. The sequence continues at coordinate 1,235 of JABXNX010001914.1, read as the reverse complement.
ACAGTTGACTCACTATAACCGGGCAACAGTGGCGCCGAGGCATACACATGTGTTAGGACAGTTAACTCACTATAACCGGGCAACAGTGGCGCCGAGGCATACACATGTGTTAGGACAGTTGACTCACTATAACAGGACAACAGTGGCCACGAGGGATACAAATGTGATAGGACAGTTGACTCACTATAACCGGGCAACAGTGGCCACGAGGGATACAATATGCACATGGTATATGACCACGAGGGTCAGTAGTGCGTATTTTATTGTCAGTGCTTTTTTTTATTTATACAAATTTATTTTAGCCCGCTTGTGAAATAGTTCTTATAACTTATATAAATCACTATCGAGACCTCATTCCTGATGGAATCCAACGCCACCATGGAGAGAGAAAGGGCAACGTGGAATTTAAATGCCTTGCCTAAGGGCACAATCGTAACGGCTCCAGTGGGGTTCGAACTCCGGGCCATTCGCACCTGATGCGAACGCACAACCACTGTGCTATCACGACTTACACGTGATCTTTAATATATTTGTATTGCAGCATTTTATATTCACATAGCCTTTTCAGATATCAGCCATAGCACATTCACAAAATCCACCAAAAATCCTTAGAGTGTACACATAATTCTAGCCAAATTTTTGACAAGTTTACACGATCCAATCGTAAAAAAATAATATCTAAAATCTGCATAAATTATTCCCAAGATTTTCACAAATGCATTCACTGCCCGCTATAATTTAATATGTATTCGAAGAAATGTAGGCCCGCAATTAAACATTCATGCTGAGTGTAATTAAAGTACTGTATATATGATATACATTACACATTGTTTCTTAGAAACTGAGTGACAATGGACTTGTAAATGAAATTACATTGTTTTATATACGTTACATAACGTTGAGACTGTCACAAGCAATATGTTGAATCTCGTTCACTGGCATAATTAACTCTTTCAGCGCCGAATAAATTCAGAGCATGTGCAAACAACATAGATCCAGATCAGCCGCGGCATACGCCGCGTCTGATCAGGATATATATTGTTTGCTATTCGGACAGTTGCTTCAGCTCCACTCTCTGAATATAGCCTGATCAGACGGCATGTTCTGTTCTATCCGATCGGGTTCTCTACTTTTTTTACAAAGTCGCTTTTATGCGACATTGGCGGTGAAAGAGTTAAGTTGATTTATTACTTAGATATGGATTTTAGCCTATTATTTACCGTTATTTGCCTACC